>CAUYQG010109002.1:0-47529 GCA_963574415.1 Tarsius wallacei
AGTGAAATTGCCAGGCCTCAACATGTTCAATTCAATCCAGACAGTACCAAGTGTTAAATTGGACCCAAGGTAGAGCTTGAACATTTAATTTCCAGCTATGCAGCTCACAGAGCACCACAATTTCAGGTGTGGAACCCAGCTTAGGTGACCTCTTATATTCAAATTTAAAAATCAAAGCTCATCATCAGCAACATGGATATATGCCAAACAATTGTGGACACATACAACTATGGTTCCACAAATTTTCATCGGCTGTTGTGGGAAAAGCATTGGATACCCATGGTGGAGTCTCAAGTGGTTGGTGTAGCTATATACATTTACATTTTTCCTAATTTAGAGGCACTAATATGTGGATATTATTAAATTGCAGAATATATGACTCAGGTTACAGATTTGCTAAATCAAGAAGATGGGGAAACTCAACAATACATAATAAGAAATAGAATGGCTTTAAATTACTTAGCAGCAAAAATGGGAGGCTTATGTGGCATAGTGGGAAGAATGTGTTGTGCAACCACAGAAGATTACAAAGGAATATTGCAACTTACATCAACGATTTTGAGCTTTGAGTAAACATACCTAAATTTTATGACACTATTTTAATTTATCTAGCATTGTTTCTGAGGCAATAGTCTTTTTCATCATTGTTTGCTTAATAATTTCTGCCTGTGCTCTTGCTCAATATTTTATTAAATCCAAACAGTATTCGGTTAATGTCCTGCAATTTTCTATTTATGCCCTTGAAAATAAACAGGGAGAGGCATCTCACTTCATCAGAAAGCAGCTACAAAAGACAAATGGGGCAAATTTGACCCATTTCCCAGGATCATAAGACTATTTCCCAAAGCAGGAGTAGGGAATGAAAGGACAGACTGAGATTGGGAAATGCATTTTTAAATCTTGTTCCTAAACCTTAATACAATGATTAGAAGGTAAAAGCTACATTTTGGAGAAATACATACTTTAGGTAAAAATTAACTTTGCCAAGTTTGTCTTTTCAGAAACAAAGCCTTTCCAAGATTAATCAGTATTGACCTATTTTTTACTTGGTGCATGGTGACCAGGAGCACCCTCAGTGGTTTCTGTCCAGACTTCCTAGTTCCATGAGGTCCAGCATATTGGCAATCAAGATTCCCTAGAGAAAAGGAAATTTACAAGGCCTAAGAATTCATGCATAAAAAAAGTTAAGCAAGCTGGGCTTGGTGGCTTAGCCTGTAATTCCAGCAATTTGGGAGACTGAGTTGAATGGATTGCCTAAGCCCATGGGTTTGAGAACTGACTGGGCAACTTAGTAGTACCTCATCTCTACAATAAATCAAAAACTAGCAGGGTGTGATAGTGTGCGCTTGTAGTTCCAGCTACTTGGAAGGTTGAGGCGGAAGGATCGCCAGAACCCAGCAGGTCAAGGCTGCAGTGGTTGGGAGCAGTCACTGCACTCCAGTCTGGCTGACAGAGTGAGACTCGAACTGAATAAAAAAAAGTTATGCAGGACTTGTAACCACTCAGGGGAGCAGGTGGGAATACAATATTCCAGTAAATTGGGCGCCATCAGTAGGGAAGGCAAGGATTCCCTGAAGCCGCCCTCTATGAATGCATATGAGATTCAGGGAAATCCACCCTATATCAGCTCTAAGGAATGTTATTCAGGAATGTACAGGAGCACTAGAATTCTTATCATGCCCTTACCTAGGGGTTGTAATAATGTGGTGAACATTAGGTTGTCTCTGTGTCACAGATCTCCATGACAGATGGTGAATAACGATGGCATGGCAGACACACCTACCTAATTGCAAAACCTCCTAGGTAATGAATTAAAGCCAGGGCTGGAGGGCTAAGAGGCCACACTCATCTAGAGTGTAGCCCAATTCCTGTCTGTGGGAAGTGAACATTTCTTAAATAAATCTTTTCTTTCACCTATTTTTGTGTTACAATTCTTTGCGTTGCTTGGATCTCTGGGTTGACAGCAAACACAATTCCAGCATGCTGGCTCCAGCAGTCATGTGCCCCCCATTTATCCATCCACCATCACTCTATCCCTGCCCTAACAGATATCCATCAAGGAAGAGAACCAATCACTAAAACATCCATTTCAGTGGACGGCCAGTAAATTGAGCACATATCACAGAGAAGAGTAATTCCCCAGGGCAATCATCACAAAGAAGGCCAGTCACTGGGAAACCTATAACAGTGGAGGGCCATTCACTGAGCCACCCATCAAAAAGGATGTCTATCACTGCAGTACCCATTGCTAAGGAGGGCCTGTTACTAAGTCACCAATCAGAAAGGAGAGCCAGTCACTAGAGTACCAATTACAGAAGAGAGACGAGGCACCAAACATAGAGAAAAGAATGTCATCAATACACCCATTCAAGAGAAGATCAAGTCACTGAATCCTGATCACATAGGAGGCCCTGTCACTGGGGAAAACATCAGAAGAGAGACAGTGAGTAACCCACTGCACAGGAGGGTCAATTACTGAAACATCCATCACAGAAGCTTGCCAGACACCAGGGATTCCATCACAGAAAGGGACCAGTCACTGGGGCACCCATCACAAGGGAAAGGCAGTCACTTGGGAACCCACAACTTAGATGAGGCATTCCCTGGGAAGCCATCACAGAAGTGAGGCAGTCATGAAGGGACGCTCCACACAGGATGGCTAGTCATCAAGAAACCCACACAGAGGAGGGCTTTTCATTGTGAAACCAATTACAGAGGAAGACAATTCACTGAGGCATCAATTATGCAGAAGTGTCAGTCACTGGGACAGATATCACTGAAAAAGACTACTCACTGGCCCACCCAAAATTTTTGAAGACCAATAATTGTGACACAAACCACAAAGGAGAACTTGTCCCTGGGGAACTCATTAGAGAAGAGGCCAGTCATTGGGACATGCATCACAGAGGAGGGCAATTTACTAGGCACCCATTAGGCAGCAGGGACTGTTGCTACAACAACCATCACAGAGGAAGACCATTCACAGGCTCATCCTTCAATGAGGAAGGTCAATCCCTGAGACACAAATCACAAAGGAGGGTTTGTCACTGAGGAACCAATTATGGAGGAAGCCAGTTACTGGGACACCCCATCACAGAGAAGTACAGTTGCTAGGGCTCCCATTAGGGAAGAGTGCCTTTCACATCAAGTGGGGTACAAATAACTGAGAAGATATAGCCACTATGGCACCCATAATGGAGAAGGGTTAGTCACCGAGGCATTCACTTGTAGGAAACTCAGTCACTGGGGCAGCAATTACAGAGGAAGTCTTGTTACTAGGGAATCAATCACAGAGGATGATCAGTCACTGTGACATTTTTCAAAGAAGATGGCCAGGCACAGGGGCCTGCCTCACAGAGAAAGACCAGTCACTGTGATACTCATTACAGAGGAAGTGTAGTCACTGTGCACCCATCAGAGAGGAGAGATAGTCACTAGGACAACCATCACAAAATAAGGCCAGTCACAGGAACACCCATTACAGAGGCAGGCTAGGTTACTGTTGCAAACAGACAGTCACTGGAGAACTGATTACAGAAGACAGTCACTGGGGCACCAAACACAGAGGAGGACAGCCACAGAGACATCCCTCACAGAGGCGAGTTAGTCACAGGTATACTCAATACAGATGGGCTAGTTGATGTGGAACTCATTAGAGAGGAGGGAAAGTCACTGGTGCACCCATTATGGAGGAGGGCCAGACATCAGAAAAGCCTTCACATAAGAGGTCTAGTCACTAGGACATCAACCACAGATGAAGGTCTGACACTGGGACACTGATAATGGAGGAGAGAAAGTCAATGGGTCACCCATTATCAAGCAGGACAACTGGAGAACCAATAATAAGAAGGGTCTGTCATTTTTCCACCCATAACATAGGAGAACCTGTCACTGGGACATCTATCACAGAAGAGAGACAACATCTAAAACATGAAGCACAAAGTAGGACAAGTCACTGGATTCCTATCATACAGGATTAAACACAGAAGCATGTATTACAGAGGAGAGCTAGTTATTGTGAAACACAATAGGATGATTCATATTCACTGGGACACCCATCAAAGATGAAGGTTAGTCATCTGGGCACATATCAGAGTTGACACACAGTCCTTGAGACAACTCTTACAGAGGAGGACCGATCACAGAGGCACTCATCACAGAGTAGCCTCAATCACTGGGATATCCATTATAAGATGATCAATTGCCAGTGAACTCATAAAAGAGTGGGACAAGTCACTGGAGTACCCATTACAGAGAAGGTCTATTCACTGAGACACTGACCACAGAGTAAATTTAGTGACTTGGTAAACCATTATTGTGGAATTCCTGTTTCTGGGGCACCCATCAGCGATGGCAAGTCACTGGGGTACCAATTACAGATAGGGTCAGTGAGTTGGACACTGATTACATGCGTGAGACAGTCACTGGAGCAGTGATCACAGAGGAGGGCTAGTCACTGGGACACAAATTACAAAAAAGTGTTAGGCACTGGGCAATGCAGCACATAGAGGGGGCAGAACTCTATCAACCAAAATAGATGAGGTTCAGTCAATGTTTCAATGAATCATTAAAGAGAACCAATCACTGGGTCGCCCCTAACAGAGGGGGCAACTATTATACGGGAGACTCAGACACTGGGGTATATATTACAGATGAAAATCAATCACAGAGAACAGCTGGTCAATGTGGGCATCCATATCACAGGAGCGTTATTCACTGTGACATCCAATTTGGAAGAAGACCAGTAACTAGGGCCCCATTCAAGAACGAGATACAGTAAATGGAGTACATACTATGGAGAAGTGCCAATCAATGGTACAGAAATCACCAAGGAAGCACAGTCATTAGTCACTCCAAATGTAGCAGAGCAAATCACTGAGAAAACCATTATACAGGAGAGTCAGTCACTGAGGAAGAAATCACAGAATAAAAACTATGTATTGAGACACTGATCACAGAGGAAGGTTAGTCCTTGGGATATTTGTCACAAGTTCCAGCAACTGGAACACACCTCCCAGAACAAGGCTGGTCACTGAGAAACCCATCACAGGGAATGTGTTATCACGGTGCACCCATCACAGGGACTGGCCAGTTACTTTGACAGTCATCACAGAATATGGCTCATCACAGTGTCACTGATCAAAGAGGAGGAGACTTCACTGGGGCGCAGATTATACTGAAGTGTCAGACAATGAAGCATCCATCAGAGAAGAATGACTCACTGGGCCACTCATTAGAGAGGAGTACCAGTCACTGGGGACAGCCATAACAGAGAAGAACCAGTCACTGAAGCACCCATCACTGAGGAGAGTCTGTCATTTGGGCACCAATCACTGAGGAGAGCCAGGCACTGGAGCACCAATAAAAAATGAGTTATTTACTGTGACACACAATTTGGAGGAAGACCCACCACTGGGGTACCAGTCACAAATAAGATGCTGTCAATAAACCACCTATTATGGAGGACGCCACAAAACTGGGACACCCATCACATAGGAGGACTAGTCCCAGGAGCACTCACTAATAAGAAGCCCAGTTAATAGGACACCTATCACAGAAGAGTGATTGGAGCAACCAGCAAAGAAGGTGGCCATAATTAGTCCAATAACAGAGGAGACACAGTAACTATAACAACAAAAATGGAGGAGAACCCATCACCAAGATGGCCATCAGGAGAAAATCTAGTTTCTGAGGCACCTGTCATGTATGATGGCAAGCCACTGGGGCACAGAGTAGTCCCAGTCAATATAGAAACTGTTAAGGATGAAACCCAATCAATGAGACAACCGTTAGAGAGACAGACAATGGATAACCCATCACAGAGTAGGGCAAGTATCTGTGGTACCCATCACAGATTAGGGCCAGTCACAGGGGGATGCATTAGGAGAGGATTAGTCACTAAGGTTCTGATTAAAGAGGAGAGCCAGTGACTGGGGCAGCCATCATGGAGTAGCAAAATCAGTGTGGTACCCACCACAGAAGAGAATCATTCACTGTGGCATTTTTCACAGATGAGACCCATTTATTGTGGCACCCATTATGGAGGAAGTTCAGTCAATGTGGCATCTATTACAGAGGAGAGTAAGTCACTTGGACACCCATCAAATAGGAGAGCAAGTCAATGGAGAACCCACTATGGAACAGGCCCAGAAATTGGAGTAGCCATCAGAGAGGGGTGAGTGTCACACAATTTGGAAGGTTCACAGTTACTGAGACACCCATTATTGAGGAGGGCTAGTCACTGCATCAGTCATCACAGAATATAATCACTCAGTGTGCCACCAATCACAGAGGAAGCCAGCCATTGGGGTACCAGTCACAGAAGAATCCATTATCACAGAATAGGAAGAATAATTGCAATACCTGTTTTACAGTAGAGTCAGTCATTGGTCACTCATCACCAGGTGATCTAGTCATTGTGGCACTAATTACAGATGAGACCTGGTTTTTGGACAATCATCTCAGATGATGACCAGTCACTGTGGCACTCAACACAGAGCAGGATAAATCACTATGGTTCCTATCACCGAGGAGGGCCAGGCACAAAGGCATGCATCACAGGGGCAGCTAAGTCACTGGTACACTAATTATGGAGATGGGTCCATTACTGGGATATCCATTATAGTGAAGGGTCACACACTAGACACCAATTACACTGGAGAAAATGGCAAGGGAACATCCAACACAAAGGAAAAACAATCACTGAAGCACCCATTATTAAGGAGGCCCAGTAAGTGTGACACCCACCACAAAGGAAGACTAATCATTAGGGCAACCACTATTAATGAGCACCAGTAAATGGGACACCTATAAAGGAGGAGAAACAGTCACTGAGACACAAATTATGGAGGAGTTTCAATTACAGGAACCCCTATTATAGAGGAAGCCAGTAATTGGAATACCCATAGGAGTGGATGACTAGTCACTGGGGCACCCATTATGGAGGAGGAACAGTCATCACAGAAGAGGGTGAATCACTAGGGAACCCATTAAAAAGGGTGTCCAGTCTCTATGACACCAATCACTGAGGAGGCATAGCCACAGGAGCACCCATAATGGAGGAGGGATAGTCATTGGGGAACACATTGTGTAGAAATTCCAGTCACTGGGGCAGTAGTCTCAGAGATAAACTAGACACTGGAGCACCTATCACACAAGAGAACAAGTCACTGTTGTATTTTTTACAGAGGTGGTTCAGTCACTGGGTCATCCATCATAAAGAAGATCCAGTCACTGGGGCATCCTTCACATAGAAGGGATAGTTATTGCAACACACAACACAGTGGAGGGGTACTCACTGTGGCACCAATAACAGAGGAGGGCCAATCACTGAGGCATGTACTATGGAGTCGGACAAGTCATTGGGCAATCTTCACTCAAGAAAACTAATCATTGCAGCAACCACTGTAGTAGAGCACCAGTCTCTGTGGCATCTATCAGAGAAGAACCAGTAACTGAGACAACCATCATAGAGGAGAGCCAGTCACTGAAGCAGTCATCAGAGAGGAAGTCTATGCACTTTGGCACCAAATTTGGTGGAAAACCAGTCATGTGAGCAGCAGTCACATAGGAGATACTGTCATTAGGACGTCTGACATGGAGGAGGCCCAATCAGTGGGATCTCATTCCCTAGTAAAAGAGATTTGTGGGGGTACTCATGAAAGGTATCATATGGGATAATTGTACACCCATCAAAGAGCAGGACTAGTCACTTGGGTACACATTCTACGGGAAGACTCTTTACTGGTCACTGGGTAACCATTATGCTGAAGAGTCAGTCACTTGGGCATCAATAACAGGGGACCTTGACACAAGGGTACCTATAATGAAGTAGGGCCAGTCACTAAGGCACCTATGATGGAGGAGGACCAGTTACTGAGACAACCATTCACAGAGGAGGGCTAGGAACCAGGGCACCCATTAAAGAGGAAGGTTAGCCACTTGTGGAAAAAAAACGAGACGGTCTCTGGGGCTTCCATAATGGTGGGAGGTAAATAACTGCAGCAACAATTATTTAGAAACCCCAGTAGATGGGGCAGATATAATAGAGGAAATCTATTCACTAGGGCACTGATCAAAGAAAAGGATAAGAACATGGCTATTTTTCCTAGACAAGGGCCAGTCAATGGAGCACACATAACAGAGTAGGGCCAGTCACTGGGTCACCTATCACAAAGCAGGGGCAGTCTCTTGGGCAACCATGACAGAGGTGGGTCAGTCAACATGGTACCACTCATAGAGTAATACTAGTCACTGATACACTCAACAGAGAGGAAGACTAGTTACTGTGGCAACCACAACAGAGGAGAGTGAGTCACTGGGATAAAAAATGTGGTGAAGAGCCAGTAATTTGGGTACCAATTACAGAAAAAACCCAGTCACTGGGGCACTCATAATGGAGAAGGTCAAGTCAATGTGGCACTTACTAAGGAGTCCAGTCATTGGGGCACCAATCAGAAAAGATGAAGACCAGTCACTAGGGTACCTACCACAGAAATAGGTCAGTCATAGGGGCACACAGTTGGGTGGGATAACTATCACAGATTAGGGCTTGTCACTAGGGCTGCCATTATGGATGAGGGCTAGTCACCCAGGCACCCATAAGAAAGGAGACACCGTCATTGAGACACTTATAACAAGAGAGGTTCAGTTACAGATGACACCCATCACAGAGAAGACCTAGTTACAGAAGGCACAAAAACAGACAAGGATCTGTTACTGAGGCAAACATCACAGAGGAGGCCAGTCAACTGTGAATTCATTAGAAGGAAGTCCAATCACTGATTCACTGAACACAATGAAGGGCCAGTCACTTTGGCACAAATCAGAGAGGAGGTAATGTCACTCAGGAACATATCAATGAGGAGGTCGAGTCACTGGCACAATGATGAAAGAGAAAGCCTAATCACTGGGGCACCCACTATAGTGGAGGGCCAATTTCTGCGGGTACACATAACAGAGAAGGTCGTTCACTGATGTACACATCACAGAGGAGGTCCAGTCACAGGGGTGCCCAAAACAAAGGAGGCTCAGTCACTGGTGCACACATCATAGAAGTGGGCCAGTCACAATTACACCCCTCACAGAGGAAGTCTAGTCACTGGGAAACCCACACAGAAGAGTATTTGTCACTGTGACACCAATAATAGAAGACAGTCACTGAGATAGTCATTATGGGAGAGTACCTGTCACTGGGGCACACATTATAAAGGAGATTCGGTCACTGGGGCATCTATCATGGTGAAGGACCAGTCACAAGGTCTCTCATAAAAAGGAGAAATAGTCACTGGAATACCAAATATGGATGAGGCCTAGTTACTGGAGCATCCATCACAAAGGCCAGCTAGTCACTAGGGGACCCAATTGGTATGAGGGTTAGTCAGTGTGGCAGCAAGCTCAGTCAATGAAGCACCTATTATGGAGGAGAATTTGTCACTGGAAATCCATAACAGAGGACAGCACTTAACATAGAGAAGACGCAGAACCTGGGGAAGCCATCACAGAATGGGAATAGTCACTGAAGTATCCATTTTGGAGAGTTTCCAATGCTAGGTAGGACACCCATCGCGGAATATAGGTAAACACAGCAGCACCCCTCACAGTGCATGTCCATTCATTTTGGCACCAATTACTGAGGAGTTCTAGTCACTAGGGCACTAATTATGGGTCCAATCACTGTGACAGACATCATTTAGAAGGGCTATTTACTTGCACAACTGTCATATATGATGACAGGGCAAAGGGGCACCAATCACAGGGGAGGCTCAGTCACTGAAGTACACATTATGGAGGCAGTTCAGTCACTGGTACATGAATCACAAAGGAAGACCAGTCACTGGAGCACTAATTATGAAGGAGGCCCAGTAACTGTGACAACATTCACAGAGGAGGGTTAGTCACTGAGGCACCCATAAAATATGAAGGTAAGTCACTGGGGCTCTAATCATTAGGGATGTCCTATCATTTGGGCAAACAGGGACCAGTCACTAGCACATTCATCAAAAAGGAGAACCCATCACTATTAAACCCATCAAGGAGGATGCCATATAAGTGTAACACCCGTCCCTGAATGGGGCTATCATTGGGACAACCATTATCGAGGAGGGCAAGAAACTGGAGAATGAATCATAGAGGGGGCCCAGTCACTGTGACACCCATAATGGGGATGGGCCAATCACTGGGGAATCAATCACAGAGAAAGCCAATTCACTTGAGCACCCAATACGGAGAAGTACCAGTCACTGGGACAACCTTCAAAGAGGAGGACTTGTCACCTGAGATACCATTATGCAGCAGTTCCAGTGACTAGTGCACCAATCACAGATAATTTCTTGTCACTAATGCATCAATTGTGGATGAAGGACAGTTGCTGTGGCAATCATTACAGAAGAGTTCAGTCACTGGGACACCCATCACAGAGTAGACCTAGACACTGCGATGCCCATTTCAGAGAAAAGCCAATCATTGGGGCACCTTTCAGAGAGGAGGGGTAGTCACTACATCATCGATTCTGGATGAGAGCCAGACATGGTGGAACTTATCATAGAAGATGACCTGTCACTTAGAGGACTTTCAAAGAAGAGTGTCAGTCACTGTAGTACATATCACAGAGAAATGCCAGTCACTGGGATATCTAGTATAGAGGAGGGCCAATTTCGATGGTGCCAAAGAGAGAGGAGAGTCATTCACTAGGACGATCATAATGAAGGAGAGTCAATTGCTGGGGCATTCACCACAGGTGAGACACTCCCTGGAGCATATATTTCAGAGAAATGCCTATCACTGAGGCAATCATCACAGAGAACCAGTCTCTGAGGCATCCATCACACAGAGTGAGCAGTCATGAGGCACCCATTAGGAGGAGGCCAATTTACTGAGAAACGTAACATAGCAGAGGGCTACTCATTTTGACTTCCATAAAAGAGAAGGACCATTCTCTTGGCACCCATTATGAAGGAGGGCCAGCACTGGGACAACAATCACAGGGGAGAGTGTGTTACTGGGGCACCCATCACTGATGAATACCATTCAATGGGAAATCCATTACCAAGGAAGTCTACCACTGGAGCACCAATTATGGAAGAGGCCCAGTTATGAGGACACCCATTACAGAGTTGGGATATTCACTACTGCACCTCTAATTCTGGAGGGCCAGTCAATGGAGAACCAATTAGCAATTAAACTTAATTACTGGAGCTTCCATAATGGAGAAGACCTAGTCACTGAGGCACCAATTATGTAGGTAAGTGATCATAGAATGAAGCTAGTCACTGGAGCAGACATCTCAAATGAGGATTAATCACTGGGATGTTTTTCACAGAGAAGGGCCAGTCACTGTGCCACAAA
The DNA here is from genome assembly GCA_963574415.1 of Tarsius wallacei. NCBI lineage: Eukaryota > Metazoa > Chordata > Mammalia > Primates > Tarsiidae > Tarsius > Tarsius wallacei. Next base: position 11,347 of record CAUYQG010109002.1, read on the forward strand.
ACATAGAGAAGAGTTAGTCAAAAATTCACACATCACAGAGGAGGTTTAGTCATGGGACATGCATAACAGAAGAAAGCTTTTTAACTGTGGCACACATCACAGACAAATGGTTTTCATTTGGTGCTCAAAAGAGAGGAAAACTAGTCACTAGGTAACCCATTATGGATGAGAGCAGGTCAGATGGACATCCTTCATAAAAGAGCTGTTCACTGAGGCAACAATTATGGTGGAGGGCCAACCACTAGAACAAACATTACAGAAGAAGATTGACCACTGGAGCACCCATCACAGAGGAGGTGTAGTCACTGGACACACATCACAGAAGAGACTCAGTAATCGGGGCAGCCATCAGAGAAGACGACCAGTCACTGAGACACCCATCACCGAAGAAGATCATCCAACAGAAACAAGGTGTAGTCACTGGGAACCCATACTAGATGAATGCAAGTCACTATGACAGTCATAATAAAAGAGGGCCAGTTCCTAGGGCACCTGTCACATAGGTGGGTTAGTTCTGGTGGTACCCATAACAGAGAAGACCTAGTCACTTGGACACCAGTCACTGAATAGGAATAGTCATTGGGGCATTGATCTTGAGGAAGTCTAGTAACAGTGGGACCCATCATATTCGACAGCCAGTCTCTGGGTCACAAATCATACAGTAAGTCAATCACAGCATTGCCCATCATAGGTGAGGGACAGTCACTAATGCACCAATTGTAGAGGGAAGTCTGTCAATCGGGTATTAATAACAGAAGATTTGAGTCAATGGGACACTAAACACAGATGAAGGTCAATCACTGAGGCATCCATCACTGAGAATGGCCAACCACTGGGACTTCAATTACAGAAAGGTGCCAATCTCTAGGGAACCCATTATACCAGAGGGCCAGACACATGGCACACAATATACAGGTGGGGTATTCATAATAGAGAAGTATCTGCCACTTTTTCATTCATTAGGGAGCGAAGCCAATCTTGGAATTTCCCTCATACAGAAGAGCTAGAAAAATGTGAACCCATTAAAGAGGAGGTGCAGGCACTGCAATATATATCACAGAGAAGGACTATCCACAGGGGCACCCAATTTGGAGGTGGGCAATCACAGAGGCACCAATGACAAAGGGGGCCTAGTCCATGTACTACCTCCTATGGAGATGGTCCAATCACTGGAACACCCTTCACCGAGGAGACTCAGTCACTGGGGCATCCATAATGGAGGAGGCTCAGGTACTGGGACACCCATTACTGAGGAAGAATAATCACTGGTGCACCCATTTTGGAGGGGGCTAAGTTATTAGCACACCCATCACAGAGGAGGGCTAGTCAATGGGACACCATCATATATAAGGAATGTCATTAGTGCACCAACCACAGAGAATGTCTAGTCAATGGGGAACCTTAGTGGAAGAGGCCCAGTCACTAAGACTCCCATAACAAAGGAGAAATGTTCACTTGGGCATCCAACATAATGAAGGCTAGATACTGGGGCACCAATCATAAAAGAGTGTTGTCACTGGGGCACACATCACAAAAGATTGCCAGTAACTGGGGTGCTCGTTATGGAGGAGGTCCAGTCATTTGGGCAATTAGCAAAGGACAGAGACAGTCACTGGGACACCCGACATAGAGAAAATTCAGACAGTGGTGCACCCATCACAGAGGAGAGGAACCTTTTTCACTGGGAACTATATTATGGAGGAAGACTAGTCATTGGGACTCCCATCACAAAATAGGGTCAAAACTGACACCCATCACTAACAAGGGAAAGTCACTGGAGCAGCCATTATAGAGGAGAGCCTCTCACAAGGACAACCATCACAGAGATGGCTAGTCACAGGGGCACTTTACACAGAGAGGTGGCATTCTCTGGGGCACCGATAACAGAATAGGGCCATGCAATATGAAGCACATCACAGAAACAAGCTAGTCTCAGGCACACCCCAACAGAGGAACATTGGTAACTGGGAAGCCCATCAGAGAAGATGGATAGACACTGAGTAACCCATTACAGAAGAGTAACAGTGCACCCATCAAAGAGATGGGCTAGTCACTGTGGCACCCATCACAGAGGAGAACCAATAACTGTGGCACCAATTATGGAGGAGGGCCAATCACTGTGCCATCCATCACAGCAGAGAACCAGTCACTAGCAACCACACAGAGAAGGGTGAGTCACTTGGACAGTTACATTTTGGACAATCACTAGGCCACCAACCACAGACTTGGGGTACTCATTTGGGCACCAGTTATGTAGCAAGCACAGTCACATGGACTCCCATTGCAAAATAGCCCCAGAGACCGGGGCACCCAACATGGAGAATGTCCTGTCAATGGGGTCCCTATCACAGAAAAAGACTAATCACTGGGTCATCCATCACAGAAGTCAGTCATTTGGACACCCATCATGTTGAGAGCCAGTCTCTGGGTCACCCATCACAAAGGGGAACCATCATTGGGACACTCATTACAGAATAATTTAGACACTAGGAAAACCATCACAGTGGATGTTCAGTCTCTGGAAAACCCATCAGGTGCTCTAATCACAGAGGAGTATTAGTCACTGATGCACTAATCACTGAAGATGGCCAGTCACTGAGACAGCCATCACAGAAAAGTTCAGTTATGGGGCACCCCTCACAGAGGTGAGCCTGTCACCAGTCACATTTCACAGGGGAAGGGCAGTCAGTGGGGTACTGATAACAGAGGAGGACCAATCATAGAGGCACTCCTCACAGATAAGTGCTAGTCACTGGAATACCCATCACTGAGGACTACTAGTAATTGTGGCATCCAACAGAGAGGAGAGCTAGTCACTGGGGCATCCATTACAGAGGAGGACCAGTAACTGGGAAAACCATCAAAATGAAGGTTATGACCCTGTGGCACCAATTTTGGAGGAGGCCCAGTTACTGGGACATCCTTCACAGAGAAGCACCAATCACAAGAGCACTCATTATGGAGAAGGGCTAACCATTGGGGCATCAATCTCCAAAGTGGCACAGTCACTGGGGTACCCATAATGGAGGAGAGCTGGTCAGTGGAGTACCCTTTATGTAGGAGATCAGTGATCACAGAGTAAAGTTAGTCACTGGGGCACCCATCATAGAAAAAGAAGAGTTTCTGGGACATTTTCACAGAGAAGGGAACATCACAGAGGAACCCAGGACAGAGGAGGGCCAATCAATGTGGCACAAATCACATGAGAGCTAGTCTCTGGGAATTACATCACACAAGAGAGCTTGTAATTGTGGCACATATCAAATGCAAGAACAAGTCATCAGGGAATAAATCATGGAATAGGACCAGTCACTGGTGCAACCCACCCAGAGAAGATGCAGTAACTAAGGCACTAAACAAATATGCAGGGCAGTTACTTTGACTGACATCACAGAGGCAGGCTTATTACTTGATAACCCATCGCAGGAGGATGGTCACTGGGGCATCCATCACTTAGGAGACCCAGTCCTGGGAAGCTATCACAGAAGGAAGTCAGTCACTGGGGCAACCATCACAAAGAAAGGTAATTCAGTAGGGTACCCATTACAGAGGGGGGTCAGTTACTGGAGAATGGATGGCAGAAAAGTATCATTAACTTGGCAACCCATCACATAGGCCACCCTATCATGGGATCACCACTCACAGAGGAAGGCTTTTCACTTTGAAACCCATCAGGGAGGAAGGGTACACACTGAGGGACCCATTACAGAGAAGGACCAGTCACTTGAAAACAAAAAACTGAGGAGAGTGAGTCACTTGGACATACCTTTTGTAGATGGTCGGACACTGGCTCACCAATCACAGATGTGGCCTAGTGCCTGGGGCATCCATTATAAAAAAAAGCTCAGTTACTGTGACTGCAATCACAAAGAAGTGTAATCCCTAAGGCACCAATTTAGAGCAAGTACAGTCACTGGGGACCAAAACACAGAGGGGACCCAGTCAATGGAGCGTGTACCATGGAGGAGAAAGTCATTGGGCTATCTCTACAGAGGAAGGCAAATAACTGGGGCATTTCTTATGGAGGAGATCCAGATACTTAGGTACACATCATAGAAAGTGCTTGTCACTAGGATACCTATTTCAAAGAAGGCCCAGTTAGTAGGACACTCATTATAGCAGAGGTATAGTCACTGTGGCACCCATCAGACAGGATTACAAGTTATTAGGGCACAAATCACAGAGGATATCCAGTCACTGGGGCACCCATTATGGTGGAGGCCATTGCACTCATACTCTCATCATAGAGAAGAGCTTGTTATTTGGGCACCAGTTTTGGTGGAGGCCCAGAAACTGGGACCTCACTCAAAGAGAAGGGCTAGACACGCAGGTCTTTTGAAGGAGGCCCAGTCACTAGGACACCCATGATAGGAGAGAATTTGTTACTTCAGCACCCTTCACAGAGAATGGGAAGTCATTGGGGTAGCAATCAGAAAAGGTATCCAGTCATTGGGGCACCCATAAATGGAGGAGGACTTGTAAATTATGGAGACATTCTAGTTACTGAAATATCCATCACATTGGAGTAATGCTCACTGGAGCACTTATTATGGAGGAGACCCAGAAACTGGGGCAACCATGTCATATGAGAACTAGTGACCAGGGCACCTATTTTGGAAGAAGTTCCAGTTACTAGGTCACCCATTATAGAAGAGGACTTTTTACTACACCACCCATCACAGAGGATTGACAGTCATTGCAAAAGGCCCAGATAGTACAACATCTGTCATAAAAGAAGACTAGTCACTGTGGTATCCATCACAAAATATAACCATTCATTGAACCACCAATAACAGAAGTTCAGTCACTGAAGTATCTCTTGTGAAGAAGGACCAGTCATTGTGATACCCATCACAGAGGAGGGCTATTTATTGGAGAACACATTATATATAATGAGCAGTCACTAGGGAACCAACCACATAGAAGTTCCAGTCACTGAGTCACACATAGACAAGGCCTTCTCACTGTGACACTCAATATAAAGGAGGGCCAGTCAATGAGGTATTTATCATTAAGGTATTTATTATGAGGTATTTATTATGAAGGATGCTCAGGAAGTGCATCCATTACAGAGATCCATTACAGAGATCATGTCACTGGGGCAACCATCATGGAAGGAAGCCAGTCACTGGGCATAAATTGCAAAGGAGACACAATCACAGGAGCACCCATAATAAAAGAGGACCAGGCACTAGGACACCAATATGGAGGAGGACCAGTCATGGGAGCACCTATTACAGAGGAAGGAAAATCACTAGGTTCCTTATTGCAAAGGAGGACACAACACTGTGGCACCCATTTTGGAGTAGGCTTATTTACTGGTTCAGTTATCAAGGAAGTTAGACAGCCACTGGGGTACCATCACAGAGGAGAGCCACTCACTGTGGACCCATCAGAAAGATGGGCAGTCACTTTGGAAGCCATAAGAGAGGTGGACCAGTCACTGTGGCAACAATCACAGAGGCAAGCCAGTCATGGGGGCACCACTCACAGAGTATAGCAAGTCACTGACAAACTCAAAAAAAGAAGGGCTTGTCATTGTGGCACCAATAACAAAAAAGGGCCAGATCCTAGGACACTCATTATTGAGTACTCTCAGTCATTGTGGCACCAATCACTATGGAAGGCCTATTACTGGTGCATGCATCACAGAGGGAATGGGTCCCTGGGTCACCCATCACAGATCAGAGTCATTCACTAAGTGCCCATTATGGAGGAGGCCCAGTCACTGGGTCAGCTGTCACAGAAGGCAGCATGTCACTAATACACCCATCAAAAAAGAACAATTCACAGGGTCACCCATCATAGAGGAGAGCTAGTTGCTAAGGCATCAATTAGAGATGTGTGCTAGCCACTGGGATATCCATCACAGAGGATGCACAGTCACTGAGGCTGCTATCACAAAAGCCTGTCAGTCAAAAACGTATTCATTACAGAGTAGATTAAGTCACTGGGGCACCCATTATGAAAGAGGTTTAATAGGTGGAGCACCCATCACACAAAAGGTCTAGTCACTGGGATAAATGCCATAGAGGAGGACCAGTCACTGGGCACCAATCACAGAGGAGGCAAATGTCTGGGGCACTCATAATGGAGGAGGACAAATTACTAGGGAACGAATCAAGAGAAGGCCCAGTCACTGAGGCACTGATCACAGAACAATGCCTGTCACTACAGCATCTATCACAGAGGGCAAATCATAAAGGCACATTCAAAGAGTGGTTTAGTCACTGGGACACCCATCACAGAGGAGGACTTGTCACTGTGTCACAAATCACTGAGGAGATCCAGTCATGGGGGCACCATTCTTGAAGGAAAGCTAGTAACTAAAGAATCCATTACTGAGGAGCGCTAGTCACTAGGGCGCCAATCACAGAGGAGATCTAGTCAACAGGGCACCCATCACAAGTGAAGGCTAATCCCTGGCTCACATATCTCAGAGGTGTTGATCACATATTATAGAGAAAGAACAGAGGCTGGGACATCTAACACAGAATAAGTCAACTCACTGAGGTACACATCAGAGATTAGAGCCAGTCACAAGCACAATCATTATAGAGGAGAGTTTGTAACTGGGACACCTATCACAGAGGAGATTCAGTCACGGGGCACCAATCACATGGGAAAGCCAGTCATTAGGGCACACATCACAGTGCAGAGGTTGTCTAAGAGGTACCCATCACAAAGAAGAGCCAGTCAATGGGGCCCTGATTAGAGAAGGCTCAGTCACTGGTGTACCCATTACCAAGGAGATCTGTTTATTGAGGCACCCATCACAAAGGAAGGTCAGTTACAGTGACAGTTAATATAAAACAGGACAAGTCATTGGGGCATCCATTACAGAGGAGGTCCAGTCAATGAGGAACTCACACAGAGGCACCCATCACAGAGGCGAGCCAGTCACTGAGGCACCAGTCACAAAGGAGGGCTAGTCATTGAGACACCACACAGTGGTGCTTTTCACTTTGATACTGATCACAGAGGAGGAGCGGTAGCAGAATCACCCATTAAGGAAGAGGACCTGTAACTGGGACAGCCATCAGAGAGGAAGGCTAGTAACAGGGCAAAATCAAGGAGGAGGGAGAGTCACTTGGAAACCTATCACAAAGGATGACTTGTCACTGGGGGGCATCCATTATGGAGAAGCTCAGTTAAAGGGACACCCATCACAGAGAAGACTTGTCACTAAGACACCAGTTACGAAAGAGAGTCAGTCACTGAAGACACATATCACTAAAGATGAACAGTCACTGGACACCTATAATAGTGGAGGGAAAATCACTGGGGCACCCAATATGTCAGAGTCCCAGTCAATCACTAGGAAAGCTAGTCACTGGGACACCCAATGGGAGGTTGAGCAGTCACTGTTTCATTTTTCACAAAGGAGGTCCAGTCACTATGGCACCTATTACAGAGGAAAATCAATCACTGGGACACCATTATAGGGAATGTTCAGTCCCTGGTGCATCTGTCACAAAAGCGAGCCAATCACAGGTATGTCCATCACAGAGGACAGTCAATCACAGGTGCAAACTTCATAGAGTAGTGCTAGTCACTGGAACACCCATTATGGAGGAGGTCCAGATACTGGAACATGCATCACAGAGGAGGATTAGTCACTGGGGCATCCAGTTTAGTGGAGAGCTAGTCACTCGGACACCCATCACAGTCACTGAGAATCCCACCACAGAGGAGGTCCAGTCACTAGGACAACTATAACAGAAGAAGGACAATCACTGGGACATCAATCACAGCAGAGGTTCAGTCATTTTGGCATATATCACAAATGAGGGCTAGTCACTGGGGAACCAATTAGGGGGATCTGTCACTGGGGCTATAAACACAGAAGAGGGCCAGTAATTGGGACATGTATCATAGAGGATACAATCAGTGTGATACACATCACAGAGGAAGGTCAGTCACTGGGGCACTTTTCAGAGACAAGTGTCCATCACTGGACACACATTATGTAGTATGTACCATGCACTGGGTCATTTGTTACAGAAGAGAGACTTGGCTACCCCTACAGAGCAGAGTCACTCACCCCAGCACCCATCACAGAAAAGGGCCAATGAATGAGGCACCCATTAGGATGCCAAGTCACCGAGGCACTCATCACATAGGAAGGCTAGTTTCCTACGCACCCATCAGAGAAGAGCCTGTCACCAAGGCAACCAACACAAATAAGAGTATAACTTCCCAGAGAAGGGGCCAGTCACTGGGACACCCATTAGAAGGAAGCAACAATCCGAGGGCACTGATTTCAGAAGAGGACCAGTCCCTGGGGGCACACATCACAGAGGAGACCCTTTAATTGGTTTATACATTAGAGAGTAGGGCTAGTCACTAGGACACCAATAATTGAGGTAGCCCAGTCAGGGCACCCATAGGAAAGGTCAGGTAGTCACTAAGGAAACTATCACAGGAAAGAACCAGTCTCTGGGACACCTATTATAGAAAAGGGTTAGAAAATAATGCATTCATCACAGAGGAAATTCAGTAACTGAGGATTCTATTATGAAGAAGGTCCAATCACAGTGTCAATAATGACACAGAATGGCTTGTAACTAGGGCACTCATCACAGAGAAAGGTGAATCACTCATCAACCCATTTTGGTTGAAGGTCAGTCACTGGGCCACCCATCACAGAGGTAGATCATTCACTGGTACAACCATGCTTTGGAGGGACAGTCACTGGGGCACCCATCAGAGAAGGCTAATCACAAGGGCACCTGTATCAGAAGAAAGACAGTAACAGGGACACTGATCACAGGGAAGTCCCGTCACTGGGATACCTATAACGGTGAAGACCATTCACAAAGGCACACATAACAAAGGAGAGCCATTCAATAAGAAAACTAACACAGAAGATAGACAGTCACTGTGCCCCCCCATCACAGAGAATGGCCAATCACTGGAGCACCCACTATAAAGGATGGCCAGTTACTGTGGTGTACGTCACAGATGAGGCCCAATCACTGGGGCACCTATTATAGAAAAGGGCTAGAAAATGATGCATCCATCACAGAGGAATTCCATTATGAAGGAGGACCAATCACAAGTCACTGGGACACCCAACACAGAAGACAAACTGACATTGAGGCACCAATCACAGAAGAGAACTAGTCACTTTGACAACACTTATGGGGCCATAATTAAGTTAGTTACTAGAATACCTATCATAGAGGACAGATTGTCACTGCACACAATTTGGAGAATGCCCTGTCACTGAAGCAGTAAACATATAAGAGGCACTATCAATGCAACAGCTAGTATGGAGGAGGCTCAGGCACTAGGACACACATCACAGAAGAGGGTCAGTCACTGGGCACCCATTATGGAGGAGACCCAGGAACTGGTATACTTTCTGTAAAGATGTCTATTCACTGAAGCACTCATTTTGGAGGAGTTACAGTAACTAGGACACCCTTTACAGAAGAAGACTAGCCACTGTGGTACCATCACATGGGATGACCAGCCATTGGAATGCCAATCAAAGGGAAGATTCTGTCACACGGGCACCCATTAAGGGTGAGGCTGAGTCACTGGAATATCCATCATAAAGGAGAGACATTTTCTGAGACAACAATTATGAAGGAAGGTCAATAAGTGGGACACTCATTAGAGAGGAGGTCTATTCACTGTAACAGTCATTATAGAAGAGGGCCAGTCATTGGGCACCAAATGCAGAGGAGGCAAAGTGATTGGGGCACCCATATTGGAGGAGTACTAATCACTGGGACACCTATCTCATTTATGTTCAGAGACTAGGACTCCCGTACAAAAGTGTATTAATTACTGAGGCATCAGTTTTGGAGGAGGGCTAGTCACTGGAACAATTAACACCGATGAGGGTCAACTTATGGAGCAATCATCTCAAAGGAGGTCCATTCACTAAGGCAAACACCGCTAAGTAGAGAGAACCACTGAAGCACCCATTTTGGAAGAGGCTCAGTCACTTACACACCTTACACAGAGTTGAGCTAGACACTGAAGCACCCATTGGAGAAGAGTCAAATTAAGTAAAACAACCTTCACAGAAGAAGGCTAGTCACTGGTTAAACTATTTGAAAGCATACACATCACTGGGCACAAATCACAGAGGAATTCCTGTCGCTGATGCACCCATTAAAAAAGGGGGTCCATTCACTGGGACACAAATTATGGAGGGGGACCAGTTACTGGGTCAACCATCACAGGATAGAACCAGGAACTGAAACACCCATTCCAGGAGAGAGCCAGATTTTTAGGCACCTATCACAGAGGAATGTTAGTCACTAGGGCATGTATTATGGATCAGAGTCGATGCATTGGGAATTGATCACAGAGAAGGAACATTCATTGGCACACTCATAACAGTGTAGGGCCAGTCACTGGGGCACCTATCACATAAGAGTGCTAGTCACTGAGGCATATATTATAAAGGAAGGCCAGGTAATTGAGCACAAATCACAGAAGAGTCTCCTCACCAGGGAATTCATCAGAGAGGAGACTCAGTCACCATGAGATCAATCAGAAAGGACAGCCGGTCACTTGGGCATCTGTCACAGAAGAAAGTCTGTAATTGGTCAACCATCAAATAAAAGGGCCAGTCATTGAGGCACTCATGAGAAATGAGGACAATTCACTGAGGCATACATTACAGAAAAGGCCCAGTTATTGGTGCTGTTTAGGAGGTTTTATTCATTACAGTTTCAATCACACATTAGGATCAGTAACTTGGATAGCCACAACAGAAGAGGCAAATTAAGTATGGTGTCATCACAGATAAGATCTTGACATTGTGGCACCTATCACAGAAGACAGGCAGTCACTGAGACACGCATTATAAAGAAGGGTGAGAAACAATCTGAGAGAAACCCAGTTACAGGAGCTCTCATTAGAAGAAGGGATAATCACTGGCACACTGATCACAGAGGAGAACCAGTCACTGGGGCACCAATCACAGACGAAGTCTAGTAACTAGGACAACCTTCACAGATAAGATGTAGTTACTGATGCAGCCAACATAGAGGAAGTAGAGTCACTAGGATATCATAACAGAGGTCGACTAGTCACTGAAGCACCCACTACTGAAGATGACCCATCTCCAGGGCACATATAACAGAGGAGAAAAAAACACTGAGGAACCCATCAAAAAAGAGCCAGTAACTACTGCACCCATTATGGAGTAGGGTCAATCATGGAGGCACAGAAGACAAATGAGAACTTGTCACTAGGGCACAAATCACAGAGTAGTGTGAATTATTGTGACCCTCATTTTGGAAGAAGTCCAGTCACTGGGACACCCATCACAGAGTTGAACTAGACACTGAGGCACCCACTGGGGAGGAGTGAGGCTGCTATAACAGAGGAGGGCCTGTCATTGGGTCACCCATAATGAAGAAGGTTTTGGCAGTAATGCATAACTCACAGAAGAAGGTAAATCACTGGTACACCCATCACATAAGAAAGTCAGTCACAGGGGACCCCATCACAGAGGAGCCAGTCACTGTACCATACATTATGGAGGTAGGTCAGTCACTAGGACACCCTTTCACTAGGGCATCAATAATGAAGGAGGTCAGGTAAGTGGGGATTGATCACAGAGGAAGGGAGATTTCAGCACCTATCCCAGAGGAGGGACAGACTCTGGGAACTCCATCACAAAGGAGAATATTTTACTGGAGCATCGACCACAGAGGAGGGCCAGTCAATGAGGCACCAACCCAAAGAAGGGACACTCATTGATGCAGCTTTAGAGAGGAGAGACAGTCACTGGGACAGCAATCTTATGAGAGGATCTTTGCCTAAGATATCCATCACTGAGAAAGAAGAAACATCGGAGAACCCATAAATGAGAAAAAGCAGTCACTAGGGCAACCACCAAAAAGGAGGGCCAGTCACTAGGCATCTTACACACAGGAGAGACATCCATCCCAGAGGTGGACCAGTCATGGGGGTTTCTCACACAGAGGAGGGCTAGTCACTGGGGCATGCATTGTAGAGGATGCTCAGCAAGTGGTGTGTCTAACATATAGGAGAGCCAATCACCTTGACACCCATCAGAGAGTTGAGACAGTCAGTCACTGGGGTAACCATTAAAGAGGAGGGTTGGTTGCTGTGGCTTCCTATTTGGTGGATGCTCAGTCACTGGGGCTACATTTATGAAGAAGTCCAAGAACCTACTATGAGGAAGACACTATCACTGGTGTATATTTCAAGAGCCAACCAGGGGCATCCATTATGAAGGAGGCACAGAAACTGGAGATCTCAACAAAGAAGAGAATTTGTCACTGGTGCACACATTCCTGAGGAGGACAGTGTGCTAGGACATCTATTACCAAAGAGGACTAGTCAATGAGACAACCATTACAGATGATGGCCAATCATTGGGACACAAATCACAGAAAAGACCCAGGCACAATGGAACCAAAAGTTAAGGAGGCCCTTTCACTGAAATGCATCATAGAAGACAGCTAAACACTGGGACACCAATCATGTAAGAAGGCCAATCACTGGTGCAGAAAACACAGAGGAAGAATAATCACTGCAACACCCATTATGGAGGAGGCACAGTCACTCACTCCCATTACAAAGGAGGGCCACTAAGTTAGGGTCCCATTATGGAGGTGGGCCAATCACTGGGGCATCAATCATCATAGAATCACAGACAGTTGGGGCAACATAAATGAAGGAGTTATTGTCAGTGGAGGACCCATTATTTAGGAGTTCTACTCATAGGCACAGAAATCAAAAAGGAAAGCAAATCACTGGAACACCCATTACAGAGGAGGATTGGATACCAGAACACCCATAATGGAGAAGGGCTAGAAATGGGGAAACAAACACAGAGGATACCCAGTTACTGGGGCACCAAGTTACTGCAACATTGAACACAAAGAAATACCACTCACTGGAACAGCTATCAAAAAAGAGGGTGAGTCATCTGGGTAGTCATGACAGTAGGGTTAGTCAATGGGGGATCGATCACAGATGAGGGCTAGTCCCTTTTGCATCCATCACAGAGGATAGCCAGTCACAGAGGCTTTCATAAAGTAAGACCAGACACTGAAGTAACAATCACAAATAAGTTTCAGTCAGAGGGTCATAAATTAGAAGCAAGCCCAATCACTGGGGTTCTGATCACAGAGGTCAGTCAATGGGTCACACATCACAATGGAGGGCCAGTCACTGGAGCACCATCTACACAACACGCCTAATAACTTGAACACCCAACACAGAGGATAAGCAGACACAGGGTGACCCACCACAGAAGAGAATCACTTACTGGTGTATCCAACACAGTGGAGAGTTAGTTACTGAGTCTTCCATAGCAAAAGATGGTAATTCACTGTGACATCCATTACAGAGCAGGGGTAGTCATTGTGGTACCCATCACAGAGAAGGGCCAGTCACAAAGGAATGCATCACAGAGGAGGGCCAGTCACAAAGTAATGCATCACAGAGGACGGTTATTCACTCGAACAGCCATTACAGAGGAGGGGTTGTCACTGTGGCACCCATCACAAAGGAGGGCAGTCACTAGTGCACCAATCATGGGGGAAGTCCAGTAACTGTGACACATGTCACAGAGCATTGACAGTCATTGTGTCACTAACCACAGAGGAGAACAGTCATTGGTGCACTCATTTTGGCAGTGGCCCACACACTGAGATATCCATTAAAAAATAGGGTTAGTCACTGGGCCCCCCATCATATATAAAGACAAGACACATGGGCAGAATTAACAGAGGAGGCCCAGTCAATGGGGAACACATTATTGAGGAGGCCGAGTAAATGGGACACCAATCAAAAAGCAGGATCTATCACTGGGACACCCATTTTGATGAGGCCTATTAAGTGAGACACAAATCAAATAGGAGTTTAGTCACTGACACAGTCATTACAATGTAGTGCCAGTAACTGGGGCACCGATCACAGTGGAGGTCCAGTCACAGGGGAACCAATCACTGAAAAGGCCCTGTCGCTAGGGTACCCATAATAGAGTAGGGCTAGTCAATATGGCACCCAATATTGGGGTACACCTTAACTAGGGCAGCAATCACAGAGGAAAACTAATCACTATGGTGCACATCACAGAAGAGGATCATCCACTGGGCCATTTCTCATAAAGGAAGACTAGTCACTGGGACACAATTGTCAAGAAGACCTAGTTATTGAAGCACCCATCACAGAGGAGGGTTTGTCAATGGGACCCCTAATTAAGAGAAGAGCCAGTCACAGGAAAAACAATCAGAGAAGACCTAAGCCAAATAACACCTGTGATGAAGGAGGTTCAGTCACAGTGACATCCATTAAGAAGACATCCTTCTTCATGGGTTCTTAATGTCATTGAGTACAGATTTTTGAGAGGCCGAGTTACTAAGTCATTCCTCACAGGAAAAGGCTAGTCACTGGGGCACCCATCACAGAGGATGGCCATTCATTGGGGCACCAATCACAGAGGAGGCCAAATCACCAGTGTACCCATATGGATGTGTCCCTGTAACAGAGGATGACTGGAGATTGGAACACTCCTCATATATGAAGGTATGGCACTGGGACATCAATCAGCGATGAGGCTCAGTCACAGGGGCACAGATTACAAAAGAGATCACGTCATAGGGACATCAATAACAAAGAGGGTCAGTCCCTGAAGAACCCATTATAATGGAGTCTCAGTAAATGGGACACCCATTACAGAGGAGGCATAGTCGCTAGATCAACAATTATGGAGACAACCAAGTCACTGTGGCAAATATTAGAGAAGAAAGTTATTCAATGGAGCATCCTATATAAGAAGGTCAGTCATTGGGGAACCCATCACTGAAGAGTTCCATGCAGTAAGACAACCATTATGGAGTAGGGCCATTACTGTGACATCTATCACAGAGAACAGCTAGTAACAGGGCCACCCGTTTTAGACGTGGGCTAGTCACTGCAGTTCCCATTACAGAGGATGGGCATTCATTGGGCACCATATCAAAGAGGAGGCCCAGTAACTAGGGCACCCATTATAGAGAATGTCCAATCACTGTGGCACTTATCACAGAGGAGTTGTCACTGAGCACTCATCATATATGAAGGCTGGATTTTGGGACAAAAATCACAGAAGAGAATTGGTCACTGGAACCAGTATTATGGAGGAGGACCACTCACTGGGACACTCATCATAAGTGAATACCAGTCATATGGGCACTCATCGTGGAGGAGACCCAATAAGTGGGAAAATTTTAACAGAGAAGGGCTAGTCCATAGGGAACCCATAATGGTGGAGGGTCACTCACTGGGTCATCAGTAGGATGGTGGCCAAAAAACTAGAGTACTGGTCTCAGAATAAGATCAGTCACTTGGTACCCATCACAAGGAGGGCAGGTCACTGGAGTGCCCTTTTTGGAGAAGGGTCAGTACTGATTACCCATCAAAGAGGTAATCCAGTCAGTGGGGCACCAATTTTAGAGGGGCGCTAGTCACTGGGACCGCCATCTCAGATGAGGACTTGTCAATGGACACCTATCACAGAAGAGGGTCAGTCATGAGGGCATCCATCACAGTGAGGGACAATCACTGGGGACACACATTACAAAGCATGGCAGTTCACTCTGATAACATCACAACAGAGGATCAGTCACAAAAACATAAAATACAGAGGAGACCTAGTCACTGGGACATTCATCAAAAAATAGAGCTTATTAATATGGCACCAATCATAGAGAAGAACCAGTCACTTGGGCACCAATTATGGAGAAGGGCCAGTCACTGTAATTCCCATTTCAGAGAAGGGCCAGTCACTGAGACACACTTTATAAAGGATGACCAGTAACAGGGACACCCAACTAAAAGGAAGAATAATCACTCTGAAACCCATTACAGAGAAGGTCCAGTAACTGGAACACCAGTCAAGAGTAGAGTTAGTGTGGGTCAATCATTATGAAGGGGTACCAGTCACCGGGGCATCCATCACAGAGGATGCCCAGTCACTAGAACATCCTTCAGATGGCAATCAGACATTGACTTTCCCATCAAAGGTGAAGGCCAGTCACTTGGAAACAAAGCAAAAATGAGTGCCAATCACTGGAGCACATGTTATACTGGAGGGCCATTCACTAGGGCACTGATCAAAGAAGAAGTATACTCACTTGAGTACCCATCAGAGAGGAAAGCCTGTCATTGGTTTAACAATTACAGTGAAGAGTTAGCCACTGAGGCCCCCATCAGAGAGGAGAACCAGTCACAAGGTTACACATCACAGATGAGGGTATGTCACTGAGTCACCCATCTCAGCAGAGGGACAGTAACTAGGGTAGCCATCATAGAGGAGGCAAAACCTGTCTTCAACCAAACACAGAACAACAACAGACACTAGGGCAATTTTCACTGAGGAAGGCTTGCACTAAGGCACTCATCACATAGGAAGGGCCAAACACTGTGAATCCATTATAGAGAAGCCTTACAAACCGTAGCATCTATCAAAGAAGAGAGACGGTCATTGAAGCAGCCATTATGGAGGAAGCTAGTTACTAGGACAACCAGCACAGAAAGAGGCTTGTCACTGAGGGTTCATCCCAGAGGACAATAATTGAGACACCATTCAGAGAAGAACCAGTCACAGAGGTTCCCATTACTGAGAACAAAGGAGGGCTATTCCCTGGAGTATTCATCACATATGTAGACCAATCACTGAGGAACTGATCACAAGGGAGTCCCAATCACTGGGGCACACATAATGAGGAGGCCTAGTCACTGGGACAACCATAAAACCGAAGGGACAGTCAAGGGGGCACTCACAATGGAAGAGGTTAAATAAGTGGGTCATTAATCACAGAAAAAATCTAGTCACTGGGGCAACCATTACGGATGAGCACCAACTACTGGGGCACCAATCACAGAGGAGATCTAGACATTAGCGGATTCATTAAGCATGAGGCCAGACCCTCAGGCATAAATACAGAAGGTGGCCAGGCAATAGAAAACCCATTGGAGGAGGGCTAGTCACTGGGGTACCCATCACAGAGAAATTCCAGTAAAACAGGTACATATTGTAGAGAAAGACAAGTCATTGGGGTGCCCATCGCAGAAAAAGTAGAACTTGTCACTGAGACACCATCATAGAGGGAAGGGAATCACTGAAGTATCCATCACAAGGGGGCCTGTCACTGAGGCACCCATTATAAAAGAGGCCTAATCACTGGGTCATCTTTCAAAGAGAAGAGACAGTCACCCAGACACACAGCAGGTAAGAGAGTCAGTAACTTGTACACCCATCACAGAGGAGGGCTAGGACTAGTCACTTGGGCAACCATCACAGAGGTAAGACAGCCACGGAGGGATGTATCACAGAGGATGGTCAGACACTGGAACACCCTTTAGAAGCATGTCCAATCACTAACCCACTGATTACAATGGAGGGCCAGGAATTGGGGTAGCTAATATGGAATCAGGACAATCACTGTGGAACCCATCGCACAGGAAAGCCTGTAACAGGGTCAGCCATCACAGAGGAAATCTATCACTGGGACAGCCATAACCATGGAGGACAAGTCACTGAGGCAACAATCACAGAAAAGGTTATTCACTGGGGTACCCATTACAGATGAGAACATGTCTCTGTGTCATCAATTAAAGAGGAAAGCCAATTACTGTAGCCCAGATCACAGAGGAGGGCAAGTCAATGAGCTACTGAACACAAAGGAGTTACAGTCACTGAAACACACAACACAAAGGAGAACCAGTCTCAAGGGTCACAATCTCAGAAGAGACTCTATGACTGGCGCACATAACACAAAGAAAAGTCAGTAATTGAGGCACCAATCACAGGGGAAGTCACACACTAGGACAGCTATTATGGGGGGTGGGGCAGAATTTGAGACACGCATCACAGAGTAGAACCAATTACTGGAACACCCATCACAGAAGAGTGTCAGACACTGGAGCTCTCATAATAGAAGAGGTAATACATTCAGGAACCCATACAGATGAGGGACAGTCATGGGGGTATCTCTCATATAGGCAACTCACAGAAGATAATTTTTCACTGTGGCACTGATAATAAAGGAAGTCCAGTCATTGGAGCACAACTTATAGAGGAGAATCAGTCACTGGGACAAAAATAACTCAGCAGGGCCAGTCTGTGTGCCAGATATCACAAAAGGCTTGTCACTGAGGCAACCATTATGGAAGAGGGCCGATTAGTGGAACAAGCATTACAGAGGAGAGTTCTCATTAGGGCATCCATTATGGAGGAGGGCCAGTCACAGGGAGCACATATCACTGGGGAGACACAGCCACTGGGGCATCCAATAAGAATAGGCCCAACAACTGAGGCACCCATCTAAGAGGAAGGTTTTTTCCTGATCAGACATCACAGAGGAAATCCAGTCACTAAGGCACCTATCATAAAGGATGGCCAGTTACTGAAGCAAAAACACAAAGAAGGATCATTCTCTGGGACATCCATTAGAAGAAGAGACAATCAATGGGGTATGCATCACAATGGAGGGTAAATCACTGGGGCACCCATCAAAGAGAAGGATCAATAACCCCAGAGCAATAACTTGGCACTTATTATGGAAAAGGTGCAATAACTGGGCACTTATCACAAAGAGGGCCGTCATTGGAACAGCCAACAGAGAAGAAGACCATTTGCTGGCTTACTCATCACTGAGGAAGCCCATTCACTGGGACACCCATAGCAAAGAAGGGTCTGCCACTTGGGCACCCAATATGAAGGAGACAATTTACTGGGACAGTCATTAGGGAAGAAGTCTAGACCCTAGGGCACCCATTATAGAAGTGTGCCAGTCAATGGGGAAGAATTACCAAGGAGGCACAGTGACCATGGCATCCATAATGGAAGAAGGCTATTCATTGTGACATCCATTTTGTAGGAAATCCAGTCCTGAGGCAGTGATTACAGAGGAAATCTAGTCACTGGGGCACTGATCAGAGAGAAGGATCAGTCACTGTGGCATTTTTCACAAAGCAGGACCAGTCACTGGGACACACATCACAGATGAGCTGCCAGTCACAAGGGCAACCCTCACAGTGGATGACTAGTCACTGATACACCCAACACAGAGAAGGGCTATTCAATGTGGCATCCTTAACAGAGGAGAGGAAGTCACTGGGCCACTCATTAGAAAGGAGGTGTTGTCATTGTGTACTCATCACATAGGAAGATCAGTTACTGGTAAATCCATCACAGAAGAGGACCAGTCACTGGAGCATCGATCACATGGAGAAGCCGGTCAATGGGAAACCCATTAAAAAGAAGGGCCAGTCACTGAGACTCCAATCAGAGAAAAAAAATAATGGGACGCCCTTCACAATGGAGAGTTAGTCACTGGTATAACCAACATAGAGAGGGACTAATTGGGCACCCATTATGGAGAAGGATCTCCTATTGAGGTAATCCTCCAAAAGATGATCTAGTCAGTGAAGCAACCATTATAATGGAGGGTCAATCACTGGGGCACAAATCACAGAGGATGACCGGTCACTGAGTCACCCATAATGAAGGAGAAATCAGTCAGTCACTTGGACAACTGATTTGCAGAAGGTACAGCCACTGGGGCTCCAATCACAAAGGAGGACCTGTCATGGCTACACCCATCACAGAGGATGACCTGTCACTGGGCAGAGATAGGCAAGTCACAGAAGCATCCATCGCAGATAAGGACTAGTACTGACTAAACCCACCTATAGAAAAATTGTCACTGTTACCAAAAAAGGAGGGCCAATCACTGGGTCACCTATCACAGAAGAGTGCTAGTCACTGGGGAACCAATTATTGAAGTGACCCACTTACTGATACACCCAACACAGTGTAGGACAATCAGTAGGGCACTTATTATAAAGGCACAGTCATTTTGTTATCTATCATAGAAGAGACCTAGTCATTGGAGCACCAATCAGAGAGAAGGCCAGTAACTGACAACTCATAAGTGTGGGAGACTAGACAATGAAGCAGCCTTCTCAGAGGAGGCCAGTCCTTGAGATACCTATCCCTGATGAGGGCCTGTCACAGGGGCAATGATCAGAGATGATGAGGGCCTTTCAAGGATGCACCTAACACAGAAGAGAACCAGTCACTGAAACACCCACTACAGAAGACAGCCAATTACAGGGGCACCTATCACAGAGGATGGCCAGTCACTGGGGCATCCATAACAAAGGAGGAGGAATCACTTGGGAAACCAAAACTGAGAAGAATCCATCACTGGGTTACCCCTCATAGAGAAGGGCATATCACTGAGAAAACCACACAAAGGAGGGCCTGTCACGGTGACACTGATAACACATAAGCACCAGTAACTGGATCACCCATTATGGAAGAAAAGAGTGTCACTGGGACAGCTATCATAGAGGAAGTACAGTCACTGGACCCCCATAAGTGAGGAAGATCAATTACTGGGGACCTAAGCACAAAGTAGGGCTTATCACTGGGCCACTTATTATAGAGAATGTCTAGTTACTGGTCCTCTATAATAGAGTAGAGATAATCACTAGGACCCCAATTATGGAGGATGGACACTTACCGTGGCACAAATAACACAAAGTCACAGACACAATGGAACACATGATTTTGGATGACTAATCACCAAACATCCATTATGTAAGAGAAAGTATCAAAAGGGCAGCTATAACAATGAAACTCTAGTCACTGGGGCACAGATCACATTGGAGAATAAGTTTCTGGGGCATTCATCACAGATAAGTTGTAGGTACTGGACACACATCACAGAGGAGTTCCAGTCACTGGGACAGCTACCACTGGAGAGGGACAGTCACTGGGTTACATATAACAGAAATAAACCAGTAATTGTGACACCCGGTACAGAAGAGGTCATCACAAGGGCAACCCACACAGAGAATGAGTAGTCATGATATACCCAACACCAAGAAGAGTTAGTCATTGTAACATTTATAACAGAGGAGGGCAAGGCACTGAGACACCCATAATGCAGTTGTGCCCATCACTTAGGCACTCATTATGGAGGAGGTTCAGTCACTGGGGCACCAATGAAAAAGGAGGGTCTGTGAATGGTGCAGCAATCAAAGATGAAGGGCAGTAACTGGGCACTCATCTCAGAAGAGTGGCAGTCCCTAGAGCACCAGTAATAGAGGAGAGGCTGCCACTGTGGCACTCATCACCGAAGTAGGGAAGTCATAAAGGCACATCTCAGGTTGAAGGGCTAATCACAGTGGGACCCTTAATAGAGGATGAAAAATCGTTGAAGTACCAATATGGAGGAGGGCAAGATATTGGAACATTCTTCAAAAAGGAGAAAAACTAGTTAATGGGACAACCATAATGGTGGAGGTGACAAAAAAAGGAGGCCCAATCACTGAGTGAAGGACCAGTTGCTGGGGCATGAATCACAGAGAAGTCCGTGTCACTGAAAACCATTAATGGAGAAGTGCCATCACTGGTTCACCCAATATAGAGGAGTACCTGAAACTGGTATACCTATCAAAGAACAGGGCCAGTCACTGGGGTGACTATAACAAAGGTGAACTAGTCACTGGTATATCCATCACAGAGAGCCAGTCATTGGTTCACACATCACAGAGGAAGGCTATTCATTAGTACAATATTTATGGATGGGATAGTCACCTGGGCACATATCAAAAAGAACACAGTCATCTATCACACAGAGGGGTCAGCCACTGAGGTACCAACACAGAGAAGGCCTAGTTACTGGGGCATACTTAAGAAAGAAGGCCAATCACAGGGCAATGACCACAAGGAGGGCATCACTGGGGCATCCATCACAGAGAAGGCCAAGTCACTGGGGAACTCATTATAGAAGTCTAGTCACTGGGGCACCAGTTAAAAAGGAAGTGTAGTCATGGGAAACCCATCATAGTGGATGGCGAGGCTCTGGGGCACCCATTCAAGAAGAGGCTATTCACTGGGTTTCCCATTCATGGATGAGTGCCTGTCAGATGGGCACTGATTACAAAAGAGAAACAGTCACTGGGGTAGCAATCACAGAGGAGGGTCAGTCAATGAGGCATCAAACACAGAGGAGGGATGGTCACTGAGGTAGCTTCACTGAGGAAGACCAGTCACTGGGACAGCCATCACAAAAGAGAACCAGTCAAAAGGGGCCTCATCACAGAGAATGGCACCCAACATACTGGAGGAAGTCACTGGAGAACCCATGATAGAGAAGGGCCAGCCACTATTTCACCTATTACATGGGTGGACAAGTCACTGGGTTAGCCCTTACAGAGGATGCCTACTCACTGGGCACACATTATAGATAACGCTGTAATGGGGCTTCTATCACAGTGGAAAGCCAAACACTCTGACACCCATCTCAAATGATAGCCTGCTAATGAGGCAACCATCTTAGAGGAGAACCTGTCACTGTTGCACCCATATTAGTGGAAAAGCATTGACTGAGGCAACAACCATGAAAGAGGTCCAGTCAGTGGATCACCTATTATGGAGAAAACCTAATCACTTGGAGAGAAAGTCATTGAGACACCTATAACAGTGGAAGGCCAGTGACTGGCACCCATCAAAGAGGAGACCAGTCACTGGGTTACCCATAACACAAATGAGCCTGTAACTAAGGCACCTCTCACAGATAAGGACCACTGAATGAGGCACAAAACACATAGGAGAGACAGTCACTAAAGCACACATCACAAAAGAGGGCCAGTCATTGGGACAGGTATCGCAGAAGAAGTCCAAACACTGAGACACCCATTACAAAGGAGGGTACACCCATCGGAGAGGAGGAGAAATCAATGTGGCACCCCTAACAGGGGAGGGCCAGTGACTGTGACAGCCCTCACGGGGGTGATACTGTAACAGATGCACACCTCACAGAGGAGGATTAGTCATTGGGACATACCCAAAGGAAGGCTAGTATCAGCGGTACCTATAACAGAAAAGGGCCAGTCATTGTGCCACCCATTATGAACAAGTGCCAGTCACTGGGACAACCATCACAGAGAAGGTTAAGTCACCGGTGCACACATCACTGAGGAGGGTCAATTACTGGGACACCATAATAAAGGAAATCCAATCAATGGGTCACTGATGTACAAAGAAGGACCAGTCACTGCAATATTCCTCACAGAGGACCTGTCATGGAGGCACCCTTCACAGAAGAGGACTAATCACTGAGATACCTACACAAAGCCCTATCATTGTGCCACCTATAACAAAAGAGTGTCAGTCACTCCGGCACCCATTAGGGAAAAGTACCAGTACTTGGTAGAGCCATTATAGAAGAGGTTTAGTCACTGACCCACCCATCACTGAGGAAGGCCAAATGCTGGAACACCCATCACACAGGAGGGCTTATCAATGGGGCATCCATTAAGGAGGAGGTCAGTTACTGCAACACCAATCACAAAAGAGGGGTTGTCACTAGGGCACCCATTATGGAGATGGGCCAGTCATTTGTCACAGATGATCAAGGAGACAGAGTGAGTTTGGCACCCATAATGGAGGTGGGCTAGTTAGTGAGGCACCCATTATATTGTAAACCCAGTCCTGAGGCAGCAATTACGGAGGAATGTTCGTCATTGTGGAATCCTTTACAAGGTAAAATCAGTCACTGAGATAGTTTTTACAGAGAAGGGTCAGTCATTTTATCATGAATCACAGAGGAGAACCAATCACTGGAGCACCCATCACAGACGTGCTTATACAGGGCACCCATCAAAAGAGGACCAGTCACTGGGACAGCTATCACAGAAGAGTGCCAGTAAAAGGAGCACCCAACACAGGGAAGGGCCAGTCGCTGTAGCACCCATCAAAGACATGGACGAATCACTGGGACATCCATCAAAAAGGATGGCCAGACACTGAGGCTCCTATCACAGAAGCTGGCCAGTCATGGACTCTAGTTACTGGTATATAGCACACAGAGAAAGGCTAGTCACAGAAGTACCCACAAAATATGATGGAATTTCACTAGTGCATCTGTTATGGAGGAGGGACATTCATCAGGACATCCTTCAGAAAGGAGGACTAGTCACCTGGGCAAACTTTATAGTAAAGACCAGTCAATGGGGCACCAGTCAGAGAGGAGACTTAGTCACCAGGGCACCCATGATGTAGGAGGGCCAGTCACTGGGGCACTCATTATGGAAGAATCCTATTCATTGGGGCAACAATCACAAAGGTGTGACTGTCAATTGTGCAAACATAAGAATACAGAACCAGTCATGTGGGTGCCCATCAGACAGTGGGACCAGTACCCAAGGCACCCCTTAAAGAGAAGGACTAGTCACTGAGAAACCAGATGGCTTGTCACTGTTGTAATGACAACTGAGGAGAGCCAGTCACTGGATCACCCATCACAGAGGAGTGCTAGTCTCTGGGGCACCAATTAACAAAGTGACCGTGTTAGAGGTACAACCATAAGAGGGGAGGACAATCACTGGGGCACCTATTAAAGAGGAGGCACAATCATTTAGGCATCTATGACAGATAATAGTCATTCACTGCGACATCCACCACAGGTTAGACCAGTCACTGGGACACTTGTAACATTGAAGCTATAGTCACTGGGTAGCCATCAAGAAAAGGGCTAGTCACAGGGGCACATTTTGGAGAGGAGGGTCAGTCAATGAGGCACCTAACACAGAGGAGAGTCAGTCACTGAGGCATCCATTACAGTGGAGGGCCAGTCACTGGAACAACTATCACAGAAAAGGACCAGTCACTGGGGCACCCATCACAGCAGAGGGGTTGTCACAGGGGAACACACAACTGAGAAGGGCCAGTAAATGAATCACACCTCACAGAGGAGTAGTTACTGAGACACTCACGCAGAGGAGGGATGTCACTGTGGCACTGATAGCACAGAAATGCCAGTCACTGGGATCCCTGTTATGAAGAAGGGAGAGTCCTGGAACAATTATCCCAAAAGAGGGACTATAACTATGCACCCCCTCACTGAGGAAAGTGAATAACTGTGATACCCATCACAAAAGCAGTTTCTCACTGAGGTACCTATTATGGCAGAAACCACGCTACTGGAGGACTAGTCACAGGAGTAACCATTATGAAGAAGGTACAGTCACAAATAACAAGAGGCACAGACACAATGGCACTCATAATGAAGGACGGCTAGTGACTAAGGCACATATTATTTCAGAGTGATTGAAGTGGAAAGCTAATCACTGGTTCAATGATCTCAGAAGAGAAACAATAACACTGCACCCATTACAAAAGAGGTGTAGTCACTGGGTACCAATCACTGATGGTCAACCATTACAGAAAAGGAATAGTCATGCAGGCACCCATCAGAGGAGTGTCAGTGCCTGGGGCACCCATCACAGATGAGGGACATTCACTAATGCACCCATAATAAAGGAAGGTCTGTCACTGGGGCACCAAACATAGAGGTGGGATCTTCATGAGGGCATCCTTCACAGAGGACTAGTCACTAATACACCCAACACAGAGAAGGGTGAGTCACTGTGGCATCCATAACAGAGGAGTGCAAGTCTCTGAGTCACCAGTTATGGAGAACAGGCTTCACAAAGTTAAACTATTATGCTGGAGGCCCAGTCAATACAACACCAGTCACAGATGTGACTTAGTACTGAGGCATTAAAAATGGAGGAAAACTAGTCACTAGGGGACCTATTATAGAGAAGGACCAGTTACTAGGGCACCAACTAAAAGGAGGGCCTTACACTGGGGCAACTATCATAGAGGAGGACCTATTACTGGGTCACACATCATAGAGAACAGTTAGTCACAAGGACATCCATTATGGATATTGGCTCAATACCTATGCAAAAATTAGAGGACACCCAGTCACTCAGTCACCTATCACAAAAGATAGGTGGATCAGCCATTACAGAAAAGGACTATTAATTGTGGCACCCATTTTGAAGAAAGAACAGTCACTGGGGCACCAAACATGAAGTCTCAGACAATGGAGCAACTATTATAAAGGGGCCCAAACACTGTGATACCCTTCACAGTGGAGGACTAGTGACTGAGACAACCATTATGGAGGAGGCTCAGAAAGTGGAAAATTCATCACAGAGAACAAATCATCGGGGCATCCATCACAGGGGAGGTCAGTCATTAGGACACCCATAATAGTGAAGGTCCATACACTTGGCTACTCATCACAGAGAATGCCTGTCCTTTTGTTATTCATAACATATGAGAGTCAGTCAATGGGACCCCAAAACAAAGAAGAACCAGTCACTAAGTCACCCATAGCAAAAGAGGACCACTTACTGGGACAGATATTACAGAAGAAGGCCAATAACTGGAGCACCCATCTAAAAGGAGGACCAGTCCCTGGTGCACTCATCAAAGAAAAGGGACAGTCACTGTGGTACGCTAGTCATGGGTGTGAAAGATAATATATGATTCCATTTCATAAAATGAAAAAAAGTCTGTTAACCTGACCTAGAGCACATACTAAAAAGCAGACATGACCAAAGGACCACTAGAACAAAGAAGAACATGGTAACGGCCATATTAGGGAAAGGAAACTTAGAAAGGAGGAAATGCAAACCCTCCAATCAAAAAGATATAAATATTTATTTTAGGCTTCCTTGGACTAGAAACCCAGTAGTTGGTTTCTGAAAAACATTTTGACCCTGCAGACCTCCATAAATAAGGAACGTGGGCAGGAATCTTTACACTAGGGAATAAATTGCTTGCTGGGTGTACCTGCACACCATACACCAGATCTTGTGGGAACGTCATCAAATTCTCACTTCTGCTGCACTCCACATCTGTGTTCATCCTTTAATTTTGGGCCAGTGGGTTAATTTCTCACAATTTTGGGGCCCCTATATGATAATGTGCATCAGAGGGAGGGGAACCCTAGCAGAGAGGAGATACAACCTACCTGGTTTTGGATGGCCTACTCTGCTTTGGTGTCTTGGCTGCTCACAGAAATGCTGATCATTCCGAGATTATTTTGCAAGAGGTAGAGGAAGTGACACACAGGAGAAAAGAAAAGCAGGAACTGAAGCAATCTGGCAACCTCATATATCAACCAAGGTAGGAAAATTGGAATGTAAGTTTTGTCTTGTTGGTTGTGGAATTCTCAGAGGTTGAGTGTATATATAACTGAGATGTATCATAAATACAAAAAGAGTTCCAAATCCCTATCTATAGTTCCTTCCTCCTACAAGAGAAACAACAGGAGAGGAAAAAAGTGAATCTCAGGGTGTGCAGAAATCTCAGGGGAACAGTGTGAATGAATAGGTGAACTCAGGTACATGGATCAACCAGAGTAAAACGAGAAATTTCTAGTAAATGACATTGAGTAATCAAGTTAGCCAAAAATGGGGATTAAAAATTCTAGGTCTTGAGAATCCAAGAAGGGGGTAGTTAAAAATTATCTATCATTGCCTCAAATATTCCATTGGGGAAAATTGAAGTCATTGTGTGATAACCATTATACCAAGAAAAAGAGGAATGATCAGGAAGGCTGCAACGTCCATATAAAAGCAGGAAAACCCTCTAGGGCTGGGCGTTTGGCCAGCTGAGTAAAATAACCCATGTGTAGATCCTACATGGGGCAATAATAGTTAAGAGGAAGAAACTAAAGAGCAAAATATGAGGGGGTTGATTCTTAAGGGAATCAGGAAATCAACCCCACGTTCTCAGAATGTCTCTAAAGTTTTTAAGTCTGACAATAGAAGAAAGAAACTCCAACTGCCTTCCTATAGTAACTTAGAGCCCAAATGGAAAAAATATTTTGGACTCGACTCAGAGAACCTGGTAGGACAGGATATTCTAAACATTGAAATTGTTACTAAAAACTGACTCTGTGTTGTTAAAAATTTGCAGAAACTTGAGGAGTAGATTGAGAAATCAATAGAAGAATTACTAAAAGAGGCACAGAAAATGATTTTAAAATGAGTTGGAGTAAAGGAAAAATACAACAACAAAAAACATGTAAAGAAATTTATGGGTATGAAGATACATTTTTAGTTTGGAAAGTTATAAATAAAATAATTATGTACACAAAAGGACTTTATGTAATAAAATTTTGTTGTAAAATAAAATCACTGGTTATTTTAAAGAGAGAAATACAGGGCAAAAGATAAAGTCCAAGCATGTTGTCAATGTATATGGAAGTCAAGATAAGGTTTGCAAAGGGGAACATAGGAAAGAATTATTCATGTACAACTAACTTTGTTGTAACTTTTTCTTCAGTTCTAACTACAGTTATGGAATAAAACGTTTGTCATTACTTAGAAAACTGAGTTTTGAAATAGGCCACAATAGAGCTGCTTAACTTCCTAGGATATAAGGGACTGAGTGCCTCAAAACAAGTTACAATTTTTATAAAAAGAAATTAAATACCTGGGGAATCTGATTAACGGAGGCAGACAAAAAAAATCAACTCAGAACAAAAGTAACTGGAACAATTAGCTGACCTTTACCAAAGAGAAAGAGGGAATTCAGAAAATTTTTAGACCTAATAGGCTATTGCAAATAGTGGATTGGGTTTTATGCTAGAAAAACCAAAGATTTACAGTTTAAGCTGTTAGAGGGAGAGTTGGATTCTCTCCAATGGACTGCTGAAGAAGTACAAATTCTAGAAGGGATAAAATGAGCTCTAACCACAATCGCAGCTCCTATTTTAGCACTCCCATTTTTAGAAAAGCGCTTTCACTTATTTTTGACTGTGGATCAGGGTTTAGCAATGAGAGTGCTTATACACAGCAAGGTGGAAAGAAGGAATCAGTTGTTTTCATGTTCAAATTGTTAATTTCTATGTCTATGGGTTAGCCTAAATGTTTTCAGGTTGTAGCATTCACTGCCTTTTTAGTGGAAGATAGTCAGAAATTGACTTCTAGAGAAGCCCTCATGGTCAGTATCTGCACATCAGTACAGGCTATCCTAAAACAAAGAGGTGGAAATTGAAAGATTCCCACACTATAAATATGAGGTTAAGAATAACTTGATACAAACTACAGATTCCTGCCTTAATGTAGTGGACTTCTTAAGTGCCAGGGAGAAAAGGATTCAAGAGAAATTGGGCCTTAATTGTCCAGATATCATTAAATACCAAATCAAAATAAAATAAAATAAAATAAAGACCAGACTTGGGGAAAATGCTACTACATACTGGAATTAAACTATTCATAACTGAATCCTCCAGAATAATTGAAGGAAAAGATATAACTGCTATGCTATTGATGGAGATCAGATGTCTACCTGTGAGAAGGAAAGGTTATCTAACAAATGGTCTGCACAAACTTATGAATTTTTTGCCTTTAATCAGGCTCTGAAATTGATTGCAAATAAGAAAGTCACCAAAAGTTCTCACAAATAGTAAGGGAACCAGGCTGGTCCATGGAAAACTGTTAAGAAAGGTTATAAACATAAATTTCTCCCTGCTGAAATTGCAGTAAAACATACCAATAGTTATTGAAAAGGGGACTCCTTTAAGGCAATTTGCGACAGATTGGCTGATGAAATAACTAAGAAGACCACCTAAGAAAATGAAGCTAAACTCTTGAATCTCACCCCAGTATATCTATCGCCAACATGAAATCAAGGAAATGCAAGAACTAGGGACTTCTTCAAACAAAGAGAAAAGACAGTTTCTCCCAAATGTGAGAAAGATGGTTAGTAAACCAACTACTGAAGGTTGTAATTACCATATTTCATAAGGAGAGTCATTGGGGATCTCAGGCTATATGTAATACACTTCTAAAAACGTATGAGTGTGTGGGCATGTACACTATCACAAAATAGGTCTGTTGAGACTGTATCAGCTGTCAAAAGATAAACAAAAAAGTCATTACAAAGCCAGTGAAAGGGGGAAGATTCCCCAAGCCTGAATTAATTCCAAAGCATCCAAACTTAATTTATAGAATGGGCTAAGGCTGGAAAGCTCAAATATCTAAGATAATTGTTAACCATCTCATTGGATGAATGGAGACCTACCCTTTAATAACTGTAATAGTGGGGTCAGTAATAAAGTTGCTTTTGGAATAAGTGATTCCTAGGTTTTGGACTTAACACTTTAACTTAAAGCTTTTATAAGGGGTAAAGGAGGCACTGCAAGTGCACTGGAACTTTCTTATGCCTTTGAATCTCCTGTTCTCTGGGGAAAAGTTTTTCAAAAAGAAGCAAAATTTTAAAACATTTGACCAGGTCATGTGTTGTGGCTTAATCTTATAATACTAGCACTTTGGAAGGCCAAGAAAAAGGGATTGCCCTTATCGAGTCCATGGGTTCAAGAAGAGCCTGAGCTAATTGGTGAGACCTCATCTCTACAATATTTCAAAAAATTAGATGGGTGTGCAGTATGCACCTGTAGTTCTGGCTATGTGGAAGACTGAAGTGGAAGGATAACCAGAGTTCAGCAAGTCGAGGCTGGGATGGTCGTGCATGAGCTACTGCACTCCAACTTTGGTGATGGAATGAGACTCCAACTCAAAAAAAAAATAAAAAACAAAAAATGCAACAAAAATACATTTGACCAAATTAATGCTAGAAACAAAGTTGCCCTGGACAAATTTCCCCCATGTAGCTCTTTTCAGAATCAGGACAGCTCTTTGAAAGCATCTGTCCTTTTCACCCTATGAATTACTATACAGGTAATTATATTTAGGGAGAGAAACAGACTTGTCCACTATATAGATTGAAGACAAGTTCTTAGAGTGTATACTGGCTGTCTCCTCTACCATATCTTCCCTAGGGTTAAAAGGGTTTCTTGCTCATACTCCTTCTCTCAATTTTGTCATTTATCACTTCAAGACCTGAAGAGAGGACAAGCTTCAACCAAAGGAAGAAGGTCCTTATCAAGTGCTACTGACCACTAAGAATGCTGTCTGAATGGCAGTGAACGTATGAACTCATTAACCTACACTCAAAAAGGCACCTAAGCGTTCCCAGTAATATAGTGAGAGGTGGGAAAAGTCTCAAATAGTTGGCCAACCTCTTAAAGTAAGATTAAGGAGTACCCAACTTTGAAAGGAATAATCATAATATTCTTTATGTGAAAATTCCCAACTGGTGATGGAGAAACATGGGAAAACTTAATGAGTGCATACAAATGTCTAGGGATTTGGGAGTATTCTGTCAAGTTTCTTATTAATGTAACTAAGAGTTCATGCATGTCAAACATTATCCTGTGGAAATATAAATAACCAAAGACTACTTTCCCACAAGGATAAATTTCTGTGCCATGATCCCAATCCGGGTCACCACCTCTATCCATGTATAATTTTGTATAATATTTGGTACATCACAAAGCACCAAGGTTGGACTCCTGGGCCAGCAAGATGTAATATGGGTATTTAAACTCTACGAGTGATAAGTTGCACCTCTCCAAAGGAGTCCCATCAAAGAACTGTTAAAATTTACTTTGGAATCCTGTCTTGCTGACTATAAACAGTCTGCAACTTCTGGATAGTAGTGCTGAAGTAGCCCCAGGCATGATTTGGTTGGGTATCAATATTTTGGGGACAGTTCAGATGGGACAATTTGCCTCCAGCCTAGTATCAACTGAAGGTCTAATAATCAAGTATAGCCCCCAAAAATGATCCTAGGTGCAGACTATATCAAAGTCCAGAATCTTAGGCAAACTCTAGTAAAAACAGGTTATGGAGACACAAATGTCTGGGTAGAATGGATTAAATATTCAGTATCTGCTTAAAATAAGAGTAATTTTTATGTATATGCTGCAGGATGACCACAGGCACAGGTAGTACTGTTTCCCATTGACTGAGACACAGACAACAGTGGTATAAATTACATGATGGCTCCATACCAAGACAGGGATGTCTGGAGAAATGAGGCTTGTAAAAAGACAGTCCCTGCTTTTCCCTGCATTACAGAGATCAGATCTGAGGGCAGTCTCTTCTTTATCAATTGAGATGATGTACCACTCCTCTTGCCTCTATAGGCAAGAGGAAGAGTTCAGGAATCTGTGGGTAACCTCATAACCCTGTCTACATCCAAAATATTTCTGGCAAGTCTAGTGGAAATTTCTCTAACTTCCACATCCCCTAGCGAATGTTTGGTGAAATTTAGAAGGGAAAAGCCTGTGAATTGTTGCCGTCCAACTGGACTGGGGTGTGCACCATAGTCCAATTGACTCTTTCATTTACTCTGGCATTCCATCCAACATCCAAGAGTACTCAAACTTCTCATCAATTTTGGCGAGCATTATGTGTTCTTAAATTGAATGTGTTCATTGGCTCCATAAAGACCCCAGGGGAATCCCTAATGAATTCAAACCTGGAATTAAAATAGCTGCAGGGTTTCAGTCTGAATTCCTTTGATGGTCTACTATTACTAAAAATGTAAATTGAATTAATTATATTTACAATAATTAATAAAATTGTATAAACTATACTAGGAATATTCTTCAAGGATTAGCTAACCAATGGGATGCTTCCAGCAGGATGACCTGGGATAATAGAATAGCAATAGAAATAATATTAGCAGAAAAAAAAAGAGATTTGAGTTATGGTGGGTGAAGCATTTTGCCGTTTTATTCCAAATATTACTGTCCTAGATGGAAAAATCATTAAGGTTTTACAGGGGCTAATGTCCCTGACTGAAAATTCTGCTGTCTAACATCCTTTTCAAACTGGCTAGAAGGATGTTTGGGAAAATAAAATGTATGGTTGCCTGTGTTTTAACATCTCGGGTTAAGTTGCAGGAAATACAACCACTGTTGGGTGCTTACATGATCGGTCTGGCACAAAGACTTATCAAAAAAACTATAAACAATCAAATACCTGTGGCTTATGCACAAAATAATTTCCTACTTTTACCTAAAAACTAAATCATGAAAAGGGGAGTCCAGACTTACTTGACATGTTTAAACAACAAGACAAATAAAATTATAATAAATACAATGAAAAAAGACGAGAAAATTATGAAAGATAATACATAATTCAGTTTTATAAAATAAAAAGAAGTCTGCTAAAGTGACCAAGAGTAAATATCAAAAATCAGATCTGACCAAAGGCACATTAGAACAAAGGTGGGCATGGTAACAGCAACATTAGGAAAACAGATCCTACTCATAATTGAGGAAACTCAAATGTTCCAGTCAAATAGGAACAAGTACTTATTTTAAACTTATTTGGATTAAAAACCCCTTAGTCAACGTCCAGAAAAATTTTTGACCTTGCAACTCTCGGTCAATGCAAAATGTGGGACTGACTGGCCTGTTAAAGAATAATTGCTTACTGTGACTGCTCTGGGTGTTCTTGCGCACCAGAAACCTGAACTTGCAAGATTATCATTAAAGTCTACCTTCTGCTGCACTCCACGTCTCTGTGTCCAACCTTGAATTTTCAATGGATGGTTTCATTTCTCACATGGGGACATAACCCAGAGAGAATAGTTAAAGACTTAGACACATTTCAGGGGAGGGCTTTTCTTTGCTTTACTGATAACAGAGGAGGGTTATTCACAGCAGCAACCTATAATGGAGGAATTCCAGTAAAAGAGACAATCATCAAAGAGGAGGTCCAGTCACTGTGGTATCCATCACAGGAGAGATGTAATCCCTGAGCACCCGTCACAGAGAAGGGCCAGTCACTGGAACAGCCATTACAAAAAAGGGCTAGTCACAGAGACATACATCACAAAGAAAGGCCGATCACTGGGGCACCCAGCACAGAGCAAGGCCAGTCACTAGGGCACCCATCACAAAGGATGATCTGTAGCTGAGGCTACCGTCACATAGATGGGGCAGTCATGGGAGCACCCCTCACAGAGGAGGACAAATCATTGGAATCTCCATCACTTAGAAAGACTAGTTATTGTTCCACTTGTAACTGAGGAGGTCAAATCACTGGGGATTCCATTATGAAGAAGAGGAGTCCCTGTCAGTGGAGCATCCAA
The DNA here is from genome assembly GCA_963574415.1 of Tarsius wallacei. NCBI lineage: Eukaryota > Metazoa > Chordata > Mammalia > Primates > Tarsiidae > Tarsius > Tarsius wallacei. The sequence continues at coordinate 45,167 of CAUYQG010109002.1, forward strand.
AATGAAGAAAATCTGGTAAGTGTGGCACCCATTATGAAGGAGTTCAGTCCCTGGGCACCAATCAAAAAGGAGGACCTTCATTGACCCATCCATAATAAAGGAGGACAAGTCACTGGGACACCTATCAAAGAAGAGGTTCAGTCATTGAGACACATTATGGTGGGGTCCAGTCACTGAGGCAACTATCACCGAGGTAATCCAGTCATTGGGACATCCATCACAGGGAAGAGCCAGTGCTGTGGGGCACTTAGCACAGAGGAAGCTAGTCAATTCAGCATCCATTAAGGACGAGTGTTAATCACTGAGACATCCATTACAGAGGGGGAAAAGTCACTGGGGAATCCAATAAGAGGAGACTCAGTCACTCAGGCACTCATCACAGGTTATTCACCTGGGCATACTTCACTCTGGACACCCAGTCACTTAGACAATTATCACAGAGAAGAGACAGTCACTGGGACATACATCAGAGAGGAAGCTCATTCACTGAGGCACCCATTAAAAGGAGGTCACGCACTGGGACACTGGTCACAGAGAAGTTTTGGTAACATGAACTCACAGCACAGAATAGTTATTTTCAGTGGGGCACTGATCTAGAGGAAGTGTATTCATAGAAGAACCCAAATAGAGGAGGGCCAATCTTTGTGATACCCATCACAGAGATGGCCCTGTCACTGGGGCACCCAAATTTAGGAGTACCAGTCACTGGTAGACCCACTAATGAAGAGGCATAGTCACTGTGGCAACAATTACGAAGAAAGATTTATCATTGGCAAACACACAGAAAGAGTTATTAAATAGGGCACCCATCACAGGATAGAACTAGTCTCTGGCACAATTTATGGAGGAGACAAAGCCAATGAGACAACTACCCAAGAAGAGAGTCAATAATACACCCTCACAGAAGAAAGCCATTATCAGGGGCTCCCAGCACAGAGGAGGCTGAAGACAGTAACCAGGGTGTCAATTACAAAGGATATTCTGCCACTGGAGCACCAGTTAGTGCGGAGTCCCACAAAGAAAAAGACTGGTCCCTGGGGCACCTATTATGGAGGAGGTCCAAACATTGAGGCAACTAACACAGGGGAAAATCAATTACTGCCACACACATAAGAGAGAAGAGCCTGTGACTGGAGCACCCAACACAGAAGAGGCACAGTCACTAAGGTATCTATCACAGAGGAGGGACTTTCAGAGAGGCACCCATCACAGAGGAGGGCTAGTGACCAGGGCACACACCACAGAGGAGGCCCAATCACTTGGAACCCCATTTAAAGGAAAATCAATCACTGTGGCACTGATCACAAAAGGTCAGTCTTGGGGCACCCAGAGAATAAAGGTCAGTCACTGGGGCACCCATGACAGAGGAGGGCTAATAATTGAGGCATTGATCACAGAGGAAGTCTGGTCTCCAGGGCATCCCTCATAGTGGAAGTCCAGCCTCTGGGAAAGACTATGCCTCTTCATTAGTATCAACCCAGTTACAGGGTTATCCATCACAGATGAAGACAGTCATTGGAGCTCCAACTGCAAAGGAGGTCCTGTCACTGGAGCACCAATCACAGAGGAGGGCCAATTAATGAAGGCAGAATCATTGAAGCAACAATTGCAGAGGAGGGTCAGTGACTGGGAAAGTCATCACACAACAGGTCCTGTCACAGGGACATCAATCACAGAGTAGAACCAATCACTAAGACATCTGTCACAGAGGAAGGCCGGTTACTGGGGCACTCAGCACAGAGGCAGGCCAGTCACAGGTGCACCCTTCACAAAAAAGCTGTTCACTGGTAAAAACAACACAGAAAAAACTATACACTGAGACATCCATTACAGAGGACGACCAGTGACTGGGGTACCCATCATGGAACAGTGTCATTTAATGGGACAATCTTCACAGAGGGCTTCACTGGGGCAATAATTTTGATACAGGGTCAGTCACTGGGAAATGACTCATGGGTGGGGAGGCTGTCACTTGTGCATGCATTTCAGAAAAAGACTGTCTCTAGTGCACCCATCACAGAAGAGGGCTAGTTGCTGAGCCAACTATTGTGGAAGAGGACTAGTCACTGAGCAACTATCATGAAGGAGAGATAGTCACTAGGATACCTGTCTCAGTCGAGAGACATTCACTGGGGCACCATTCTCAGAAGAGGTAAAGTCACTGAGAAACTTATCACAGAAGAGGGCCAGTCACAGAAGCACCCATCACAGAGGAGAGCCAAACATTTTGGCACCCATTAGGAGGAGGCTCATTCAGTAGGACAATCATCACACAAGATGACTAGTCACTATGGCAAACCTCGGAGAGGAGGCCAAGTCACTGGGGCAACCATAAGAAAGAGGGTAATCACTGTGGCAGTGAT
>CAUYQG010109003.1:0-20831 GCA_963574415.1 Tarsius wallacei
GCTCAGTATTATAGACTCTAAGTACATTCAGGTTGCTGTGACGTTCATGATTTTGTTCTTCTTTATGGCTGTGTATTATTCCATCATGTATATGTACCACGATTTTTTTATCCATTCGTCTTTTGATGGGCAGCATGGTTGGTTCTATGTTCTTGCGACTGTGAACAATGCTGCAATAAACATATGCGTGCAGGTATCTTTTTCATGGAGTGATTTGAGTTCTTCTGGGTATAACTTTCTTTTCAGGTGTCCCAGGCCACTGACTCCCAGATGCGCCTGGAAAGCCGTGTGTTCAACATTGCCATCTTGCCCCAAACGCCTGAAGCACCTGCGCTCTCACTGGAAGCCTCACTCCACATGACTGTGAGTTGGGCAAGAGGCTCGAGGTTTCCACTTGGAGGATGCACACATGGGGTTTGATGGAGTGTCCTGGTTTTTATGCAGTAGATGCCTGGGCCCAGAATGCAGCCTCAGGGGCCAACATAACAGCCCTATGAATACATTTCTCACTGACTTGAGAAAGAAACTTAAGATTCCCAGAGTGAAGACAGGTTGAGGGAGTCCATCCTGGCCTCCCACCCATTGCTGATGTCCTTTCTCCAGCATCCCACATGGTTCAGGGCTTCTCCATGAGTACTTGGGAGAAATTTCAGGCTAGGTTCATGTCAACACTACTTGGGTATAACTGTTCAGCCAGTGACAGCACTGCCTAGCTGGAGAAGCTGTCATCCCATCTTTCAGAAGCCCTACTAGAAACTTCTTGCTGTGAAGGCTTCCTAGAGAAGGTGCTGTCCATGCTGCATCAGGACAGATGAGGAGCAAGTATCCAAGTTAACACTTGGGGACAGGGTGAAAGGGATGGAGCGGTGATGGCACAGGGCACTGTCACAGGTAAATGACCTACAGGTGAGCAGAAACAGGACTGTTGGAAATTGCAAGCAGTCCAATAAGACTGGAGAAGTCAGGAAGGCAGAGAAGAGGTGCAGTGAGGGTATATAGAGGTCATCAGGCTAGTAACAGAAGGCCTTGTGTGCTGGCAGGAAGGACCTGAGGCCAGGTGGCAACTAGTTTAGGCAAGAGGCTTAGTTCAGACATTTAGCAATTCTGTTGTCACCCTCTGTCTTGAGGGGAGGGGCATAATGCCAGAAGCATGCAGACCTTGTGAATTAATCACTGTGGGTCCATGTTTTAGTTAGCATCCACATAATTACACTCCAAAGAAGGGGATCAGCCTTGAGCCACAGCAGAGAGAGCAGCTAGAGTGTTAGAAATTATGGGTCTGTGGCATGACAGAGACACAAAGGGAAGAATAGAAAGTTTTTAATGAATAGCTAGTATCGGCATTTCCACCGTAAACCGTAATTTAGAGAAGTCATAATTCAGCAGCACTATAAAGTCTATAATTCATCATTCTGACTAGAGGAACTTGGATCAGAATTTTCTCTAAACTGTAAAGAAAAATGTGCACACACATTTCTTGCCAAATGCTAATGCAGTATTATTTTGAGACTAGAGAAAAAAAATGGGCCAGGAGCCGTGAAGATGGTGCCACCCCTGCTCTGTCATGAAGGCCCTCTAAAGAGACCTTTCAGGTCCCTTAACCTTCAGGAGCTCAGGCTGCATGTTTGCAAATTAGGTCTATCTGGTTGGAACTTAGGATATCGCAAAGGTCAGTTTACTGTAAAATGTAATTTGCCTACTCTCATATTGCTTAAAATTTATAGTTCATATTTATTTTGACATTAACTAGGGCCATTACTGTAGAACTTACCTGCAACCAAAACACATTCTCAATTCAGTGATTTAGACTCACTAAGCACGCAAGTTTTGCACATATGGTAAATACATCATGAATACTTATGGTAAATACATGTGTGCTAGATTCATGTATGTACTTAAAGGTAGGAGTCGACCTCTCCATTCATTTTCCCCCATTCATAAACACTTGTGAGCCCCTAATCGATGCCAAGTACTGTGGAAAATATTGGAGACTATATGACCATAAAACAGCCTCAATTCTCAAGAAACTTGAGTCTAAAGAGGAGACAAGCAGATAAATAAGCAAGGAGAAAATGGTGATGAATGCCATGACAGCCATGATGTGGGAGCAGGTGGGCAGACATCTGACCCAGGAGGGCGTGAGAGAGGGTCCTGGAGGGCGTCCTCTGGGACTGAACTGAGTCAGGTGAGTATAAGTTTTCTCAAGACTAGGGCTGTCAGACATAGGCCTGTGTTAGAATCACCCATAGGGCCCATTAAAACACAGACTGCTGGAACCCACCCCAGAGACCTCCAATTCAGTAGATCTGGTTTCGGGTCAAGAATTTCTAACAAGTTTCCAGGTGTTACTGTTTGCTGCAGCTCAGATGACCACACTTGAGAAACCACTGATCTAGACTTAAAAATGGGAAAGTCATCCCAGGCAAGAGGAGAAACAGGTGAAAAAACATGGAGACACAGGAGAACGTGACATGTTTAAGGAATTACAGATAGTTTTGCTGGAACATAAATCCCTAAGTGAAACAGCAACAAGAAAGGAGAGTCAGATCATGAAGGACCTTCAAGATAAGGTGTTAGGGCTAGTACAGTGTTGAGGGATTCAGAGCAGGGAAGTGCCCTGATCAGATTTTAATGATCAGTTTAGGAAGATCATTCTGTCTGCAGGACAAAAAACATCCTGGATGGAGCCCAGATAGAAAACAGACTATGCAGTCATCTAGAACAAGAACGTTAGTAGCACATACCCCTAAAAGTTCAGGAGAGCTTGCAGAGATATTTGCACACGCATGTGCACTGTGGCATTATTCAAGAGAGCCAAGAGGTAGGAGCATTCCAAATGTCCATTGACAGAGAAATGGATAAAGAAAATGTGATATTTGGGATAGCAGTTGGATTCTGGATCTATTCAATTGTGAGCCACTGGGGAAGTCCAGGGAGAGACTGTGGCTCTGAGCAGAGTGGTGGTGAGGGGGGAGGGTGTGGAGAAGCAGTTGGATTCTGGATCTATTCAGAGGTCATATTGCTATTATGAAAAACATAATTCTGTAATCTTATTTTATTGACAGATATATTATTTTTAAAGTGTCTTTTGTAATGATTTCTATAAACTTTAATCTCCATTTCTTACCATGTTTAATTGATAAATATTGAACATTCCAAATAGGCAATATTACAATTGACTATACTTTGATATATCTCAACCTCAATATTGCTTTCTTCACGGAATCAAGTCCTTACTTTTTCTTTCTACTATCTATTTCTATTAGCAGAGGAATGACAGCAGTAAATTCCAAAATAGACTGTTGTCTTGCCTGGAACATATTTCCCTTTTTGATTGTTCCATGTCCACAATAATTCCCTCTTCTTATCACTTTATTATTTTAGGGACATCTAGATTTTCAAAAAAAATCCCATGCTCTGAGAATGTTCAGTTATTGTGCTGGTTTTGAGATTAAAAGGTGGCAGACAGCACTGAACAATGGATGGAGCATGTACTTCTTTGTGTATCTGTGCCCACATGTGTACACGTTCATTGTTGTGTGAACACATGTGTGGGCTGTTAACACCTTAGATAGGCATATATTTTTTATTTGTTGTCCTCATTTGTTTTATTTTAGGGTGAGAGACCAGCTGCTGCTAGCAGTTCTACTTGCTCATAACATTCCAGAACTGAGCGGGGCCTGAAATATGACTCTTTACTCTAGGGCGATTGTTATAACCTGCCAGTGCTGCCTCTCCCCAGGCCGAGTATGCCTTGAGGACAATTACAAGGCAACTGCAACCTTCAATCTTTCCATGGTTAAAAGAAAGAGCACCACGCCCTCCTCCACAAGCATTACTGAGCCCTACTTAATTCTTTACTAAATGGAGAAATTCCTTCTGAAAAAAGCAGAGCTTCAGAGAGCAGGAGAGTCTGAGAAACTCTAACTCATCTGCAGTAGTCAGTTAGGAAGAGCCTGCCGTGAGCTGGACATTTTTGTTCTGTTTTGTAAGTGCACATCTGACCCAGGCAAAGGGTCCATGCTTAGACTAGCCTTGCATCTTCTCCTCTCCACATTGTGTTTTTGCTGCTGTACCCCACCCACTGCCATGATAGCCATCGAGGCTAAACCACTTCTTTTGTACTTTTTGAATGTTGCCACAGTTAGCAGGTTATGGATGTGCACAGGTAAATGGATGGTAAGAGCTACGTGCACATGGACTTGCTGATTAATACTGCTTGACTCTTCATTGGTTCTGAAAGCTGAAATAAAAAAAGCAACGTCTAGTTGTTTTGAATAGTAGAATGGAGCCAAAGGGAAATATTGGCTATTTATGTGTTTTAATAAGCAAATAGCTCTTAACCCTCTGAATATAAATGATGAGCCTCTTTCTGTGATCCTGGTAGGTTCATCTTTAGCCATTTGAAATCAGAAACTATCAGAGTTTCCACTAGCAAAGCTGGGAGACTGAGGGTAGAGCTCTGAAGAACTTCTTGGCACCAGGACTTAGATATCTCAACTGGGTTCCTAGAACTTCTTGCCTGATTCAGCTTGGCACATTCAGTTAGAGGAGCAGAGATGTGGTGAGCCAGCTGAGTAGTGAGATATGAACTGGTCAGCTGGGATGCTCATTCCAACCATGTTCCACCTAGGGGATGAGAAATCACATTGGGACCCCACAGCATGCACTGGCATAGCCCTTGGGGGCAGAGGAGAGAAGAGTCAGGATGCAAGAAAATCTGAAAAGCACTCTACAACCCTGGGAGACTCCTGAGGCTAGAACGAATCTACAAGGCCAGAGTCCAGATTCCTCTTCTGAATCTTGGAGAAATTTTTACTGTGTGACTAATTTGGAAGCCCAAAGCAAATTTGTTTTTATTTCTTTTTTATTTATTTATTTTGAGTTGGGGTCTCATTCTGTCACCCAGGCTGGAGAGTAGTGGCACAATCACAGCATAAGCAAGGTCCTACAGGCAGCCTCGACTTCCTGGGCTCAGGCAATCCTTCTACCTGAGTCTCCAGAGTAACTAGGACTGCCGTCACACCTAGCTATTTTTATTTTTTATAGAGAATAGGCCTTGCTGTGTTGTCTGGGCTGGTCTAAAACTCCTAGGCTCAAGCAATACTCTCACCTCGGCCTCCCAACGTGCTGGGATTATAGGTATGAGCCACTGCTCCTGGCCTTGTTTTTTTTTTTTTTTTTTCTTAATGTTTGTTTTTACCTCTGGCTTTTGTATTTATCACATCAATTTTTCTTCTCCCTTCTGGAATTTTGCTTAGGCTCGAGAAGACGGCCTGACTGTCATTCAACCTCATTCCCTCTTCCCCGTAAACTCCGAGAAGCCAAGTGGAACGATTATATACAATATCACTCTGCCTCTGCCTCCAAATCAAGGTATGATGTGCATCAAATGACCTTTTGAGTGATGGATGCTATTGTCTTCTGATTGTCAACCAGTCTTAAAAACTCTGGAATTTTGTCTGCTTGTAGACATAGCGAGACTTGAGGGTTTAAGGAATAACAGTTATTCATGCCCTGTGCTCTTGTCTTCTAGTTTAGAACTAATTGAGAGAGAGAGAGAGAAACATTATGTCACACAGGAAGAGATCCATGTGTCAGCTTTGGCTCCAACAGGACTGTCCTGGAAAATATGGTTTTGCTGGATCCAGCCCCTGCCCTGCTCCCCTTCCCACACTGACAGAACTAGGTATATGGCATTGTCTATAGGACAGAGCCTGCTCTGAGGGGCTATGATAGGTGAACAGACCAGATGAGAATATGTAAAGCCAGGGAGCCACAGTGGGAGCCACGGATTCAGCTCCTTTCACAGATGGGAAAACATGGGAATGTGGGACTCCAGTCAGAGGTGAGTAGGCCCTGCCATCAGCCCCTGGCTCTGCAGCGCTAGGCTTTGGGCTTAACTAGTGCACCTGTATCCAGGAGAGGCATGGCTATGCCTCACAGAAAGCAGATCCACTTCTGTTAAGAAAATGCTGCCCCCACCTGAGACTGTTCCCCAAGACCAGCCACTGCCTGATGTAAGCCTCTCACATTGTCAAATTCTCAAGGAGAAATAAAAGCCTGGAAATTAAATTTCATTGTCCTTTTGATAAAGTCCAATGAAATTAAAAGTCTAAGCCAGGCTCGGTGGCTCAGCCTGTAATCCCGCGCTTTGGGAGGCTGAGTTGAGTGAATTGCCTGAGCCTACGGGTTCGAGACCCACCTGGGCAACTTGGCGAGACCTCATCTCCACAATAAATCAAAAATTAGCCGGGCATGGTAGCGCGCACCTGTAGTTCCAGCTACTTGGAAGGCTGAGGCGGAAGGATCGCCGGAGGCCAGCAGGTCAAGGCTGTGGCGGCTGGGAGCGGCCTCTGCACTCCAGTCTGGGTGACAGAGTGAGACTCCAACTCAAAAAAAATAAATAAATAAATTAGAAGTCTAGAAGTCATTCTTCCTTTTTTAAATCTGCTCAGTTTATAGCTGGAGATGCTCCCTCCATGGCTAGGGTGGAGATGGAGCACTTTCAGACAGCATTCCGGCTGTCCTCAGCAGAATGGCAGTCTTTCATTCACCTTCTCAGCCCACAGAAGGTGAGTTAGTCCAGCACCAAGCTACACATGTGCCCTCCTTCTGAAGAGTGAATAGGACATGAAAAATGAACAGAGCTTCAGTTCTATACCTGCAAAATTTAGAAACAGCAGGCATATCTGCAACCCCTAAAACATTTAGCACAAGCAGAGTGATAATTGAAAAACAAGTTCTTGAAATAATCAAGATCCATGTTACTTTTGCCAAAGATCATTGCACAGACTCAGGAGCTTCTGAAGAGAGTAGATTGAGAAAAACCCCTTACATCCTCACCAGGAGACTAGTCTGTGCCGGTTTCTCAAGGACCTTGACCTTTGACTTGAACCCAGTTGAGGGAATCTTGTGATTATGGTATAGTATCTGTGACTTCTGGAAAATCCCCTGGTCTGGGCGACATCAGGGGCAGCAGTTTGCATCTTACTGTGGTTCATACTTCATGAATCCTGGTCAAAACTCTGAGTTTCAGATTGGCCCTTTTCTTTCTTCTTTTTTTTTTTTGAAGAATAATTTAGCTTTATCCAAAGTCTTACTAAGGACTGCAACCCAGGAGAATCTTCCAGGGGTTTTGTACACTGCTCTGAAGCAGTACTCCAGCTCACTGCTTAGACACCAGGTGGTGCAGTTTCCACGTGTGCTCAGAAGTCACATCAAATGTTCTCAATGGTCTCGTTAGGGGAGATATACCCTTTTCTTGAGTAACCAGAGAATAGTGGACCAAGAGCAGCTTGTGAGGAGCCATTGCTGAGGATGAAGACCCTGTCCAGGAGAAGGGCAGGCTCTGTGACTCTGGTCATCGGCTCAGCCAGGAGAAACACTGTGATGCTCATGCTGAGTCTCTTCCTCCCAGGTACCATCGAGCACAGGGACCAGCCGCACTCTCCCATCCGGCATTTCACACAGGAGGATGTCAACCAGGGCAGAGTCTTGTACCGCCCTCCCCCTGCGGCCCCTCACCTCCAGGAGCTCATGGCCTTCTCCTTCGCTGGTAAGGCGCGTTGCAGTGACCTCAGCCCCAGCTGCTCTCTGGGTCTGCGTGGCAGGCATGCCCCAGGTCTGTCTTCCTGCAGCCTCTGGACAGCTTGGTGACACGGCTTCTTAGCTGTTCGAAATAGCTTGAGACACATCAGTCAATATGTAGTTTGGGCTCAGCCCCATCTCTCTTGTGTCCTTTATTTGTGCGTGTGGGCTCACTTTCAGTAAATCTTTATGTTGTGCTTTCTATGTGTTGAGCACTGAAGGAGGCCTTGGAGACACCATGATGAGCCCAAAGAGGCTCAGACTCTGCTAGTGGTACATTGGGGCCTAGGCATAGAGACAGAACGGGGCAAGTAATCCTGGGAATGAATATTGTGTTGCAGACTGAGATGAGTGTTAAAAAGTAGGAAGAATGTCTAGTGGTGGAATTAAATATGCCTATATTAACCTAGACTGAGGGCTCAGTGCAGGCTGCCCTAAAGAGATACTGGCAGCAGAGGAAGGGTAACAGCTAACTAGGTTTAGTGTATGTATTGGGATGGTCAGGAGGACATTCCTGAAGGAAGGGCCAGTCCCATTTCCAGAGACCCTAGGGAAGGACAGAGCACACATTGGGATGGTCGGGAGAGGTTCCTGAAGGAAGGGCACGGCCCCATTTCCAGAGGCCCTGGGGAAGTTCGGTGCATATATTGTGATGGTTGGAGAGGTTCCTGAAAGAAGGATTGGCCCCATTTCCAAAGGCCCTGGGGAAGGACAGAGTGCATATCTAGATTGTCAGGAAAGATTCACATGCAGAGACCCTGAGGAGGAGACAATGTGGCATGAATGTTTCTGGAATGTGGAGGGTCAGACACAAGCAGGGGTGAGCCTGGTGGGAGAGACAGAGGCTGGATTTGACAGGCCCTAGGAAGCCTTAAGGATTGGGGTCTTTATTCCAAGAGGAATGCAGTGAGCTTTTAGGATGTAGGGATCGCTTTTCATTAGGAACCCTTTGACTGCAGTGACAGGAAGACTCGACGAAGAGTCTAGAGTGGAAAGACTGTTGGGTGAGGGGAGACCAGTGAGAAGGGTCTTGTCATGCCTTGGGGAGAATTTCTTGCAGGGATGGAGAATGCACACTGCCTTTGGGATTAATGTCAGAATTTGATGGAAGACACATTTTTAAAGGGAAGAGAGGAGTGAGCAGAAGAATAACGGGTTTCATTAAAGCCAGTGGTGTGCCCGTGCGTGAAACGAGGACAGCCTCAATCCTTGCTACCATATCTCTCCCCTTGATCCAATAATCAAAGCTGCTGACCAGAAAGCAGGAGCTTTGAGTCTCTACCCCTAAATGCTTTTCATGCCTTGAAATATTTTAAAAATTTTAGAGTTTATGTCTTCATGATCTTTAAGGTGTGTACCACGTCACACCATGAATATAGGATATTATTCTTACATAGTAGCTTTATTCACACAGAACAACTGGTGATTTCTTATGGTGAGTTGAACATGGGTCAAATAATTTTTTAGAGTTACTTTTTTGATTATGGTCAACATTTAAAGTGATATTTGCCATCATTTAATATAAGTTTAATTGCCCAGAAATTGGTTAACTCCTCAATTTGATTGAAAATCTCTCAAGGATGAGGATAGTCTTCCTCTTTAAGGTCTCTAGTGTTTAGTTACTGGGTAACTAATAGCTCATGAAAATGTTCATGATTCTCTAACTTCTATGTTACAAGACCTACTTTACAAGAAACATAGGATACCCTGGGATTAGAGGGAAAGAAGATGTGTCAGCCACGGCTGGAGTAATATTCATATCCACTGTTCTCACCTGAGTTCCTACAGCCTCTTTAGAGAGCAGAGTTCTGTGCTGTCTAATCTATGGGATAAATGCCATGTGATAAATCTCTCACACAGTTACAGTGTGTAAATCAATGTCCCGGCATCACTCAATTCTACAATGGAATTGACCCACCTGAGAGCCCTGTCAGTGATATACGACATCACCCACATTCACCGATTTGTAGGATTTTATGTTCTGATAAAATAGGATCTGAATGAATGCATTATAAATCACTTTAACTGCTGTCATATAAAATTATTCCAAGATGTAGTTCTTTTTGCTACTTAAAATTAATGCTAGTACCATTAAACTCAACATAATATTAGCAGATGACCTGGTGATCTTTCCTTAAATTAGAATAATTTAGATGGAAACATTCTTCACGTTCCTAATCTCCACCCCATATTTTATATCTTCCCCATCTTTCTCTGACCCCAAAATGTTATATATACTGATTTTCTCTCTCACTCTTTCAGGTCTCCCAGAATCAGTGAAATTCCATTTCACAGGTAAAGACTAATCTCAATTTTATTAGAAAATAGAATTTTTTTTCTTTCTTTATTAGTTCTTTCTTTTTGCTCTCTTCATCATTACTTTTAGCTCTTTTCTAAGAACTACTTAAAAGTTATATGATTTTTCTTACAAAACAAGTTTCTTCTAAAATAATTGCATTATTAAGTAGTAATAGCTTAACTTCGTATTCATAGAAAAAATAATCTGCCAAGGATGCTAAAAATTAATGTTTAAACCCCCATTTCAACTTGTCTTAATTTCGATTAAAGAGGTAATAATGATTAAGATCCTAGACTGGATCCAGATGGCCTGGAGTTCAGCCTGCCCTGGGAAAGTTTCTTAATCTCTCTGTGTCTGAATCCCTCATTCATAAATAGCGACAATAATAATGCATGGAAAACTGTCAGAAAAATGTTTGGTACGAAATCATCACTATATTATACTCTGCTAATAAATAGTAGGCGTGTACTGTCTTGAACAGAGCCATTCATTGAATGACTTGCTGATAGGGGAAGAGGCTTATCCCCAGAGAGTTAGCTGAGAAACTCGTGTGTAGAAGACCCCAGCATTCTAGTTTTGGTTCATAGTGCAACAGAAGCTGAGTGCCAGTCAGCTAAAGCAGAGTCATACCTGGCATCCATGCTGGGCCGCCGTAGGGATAACCTTTGTTCCTGTTTCATTCTAGAGTGAGGATGCTTGGCTCTAAATAGCATCCTTAAATAGCTGTTTTGGATGGGATTGACTTTTCCATTAGATTCAACCATCCAGGGTCCTGTTACATTTCACAGAGGGAAAGGTCTTGGCGGAAGAAAGTCACCCCTCTCAAGCTCACAGCCTTTGCTTTCTTCTCTGAAGGCTAAAAGTCCCACTTGGATCAGCCATCAGTGTCAGTGTTATGTTTCTGTTGACATGAACCCAGTTGATTGGTCCATTCATGGGCTAATGAATTAATGGGTTGTCATGGGAAGGGGATTGACTTAGTAAGTAGGGGAAGACAGACTTGAGATGGCACATGGCCACACTCAGCCCCTCACCACGTGCATCCTTGTGCTGCCTTGGGACTCTTCAGGAGTGGATTAACCCATTCATGGACTAATGAATTAATGGATTGTCCTGGGAAGGGGACTGGTGGCTTTGTAAGCAGGGGAAGAGAGACCCGAGATGGCAAATTGTCATACTCAGCACCTCACCACGTGCTGCCCTGTGCACCTAAGGACTCTTTTTAGAGATTCCCCAGGCAAGAAGGCTCTCATCATATGCATCTCCTCAGCCTTGGACTTCTCAACCTTCATAACTGTAAAAGTAAATTCATTTTCTTGTCAATTACCCAGTTTTAGGTATTCTGTTATAAGCAACAGAAAACAGACTAAGACACTCTCACTTTAAAATAAAATGAATGTAAAACATAAAAGTAAAGTAAAATTGAATTTTGCAATTATTTATTTCTTAACTTAGATTACGGTGACCTTAGAGAATCCCGAATCTCCTGAAATTTAAGGAAAAATGTATATGTTTTTTGTCAAATCCTCAAAGTTAAGAATCATCTGTACCTATCTTTGACCCAGAGAAAAGGAGATTGAATGTAAACAAAGAAGCCGTGGCAATAATTTTGGCACTTGACTGAATGATCAAAGTCATGAAACCTTCATTCTCACCTGAATAATATCTTCTAACCTTCTCACCTGAATAAAATCTTCTAACCTTCAGTAGGGCTGGTTCTGGACTTCTCTAGGATATGGAGTATACCCTATAATATTTAACCTTATCTTTTAACTCTGTCTTAAGGAGCAAATAAATCTAAAGCTTGAGTGAAATTATTGCCAGGAGTCCCTGAGTAATGCTTTAATGCTTAAGAAGAGACCAGATTTGTGCTGACTTGTTACTAAGTCCAAAAGAAAGCGAGAAAGGAAACCAGTTTCTCGTAACCAACCCATGTGCAAGCTTATCACATATTCAAAATAGTTAACAGTACAGCTTTTTCAAAAGTCGCTACAGATAAACACATGGATGAGCTTGTGGTGCAGGTATCCCTCCAAACCTGGCTTTTGGGGAAAGAAAGGGTTGTTCAGTTATGGGAAAGTAGAATGTGAGCCAAGGGTCAGACAGTTCTACTGTCATTTCCCTCAGGAGATTGGTGTTCACTCAGGTGTCAGATAATCCAGGGAAATAAAATCTTCAGGCCACTGTTTTGTTCACAAAACTGTCTTCTATTGATGGCATTGTGCATAATAACCAGGAAAAAATAGATCTACTTACTTCTAAACTAATGCCATTAGAAACATTTGCATGAGTACTGTCTGTCATTTTTTAAAAATGTTTTCTGGCTGGGCTCGGTGGCTCAGCCTGTATCCCAGCACTTTGGAAGGCCGAGGAGAGTGGATTGCCTGAGCCCGCGGGTTCGAGACCCACCCGGGCAACTTGGCAAGACCTCGTCTCTACAATAAAAATCAAAAACTAGCTGGGTGTGGTAGCGCGCACCTCTAGTTCCGGCTACTTGGAAGGCTGAAGCGAAAGGATTGCCCGAGCCCAGCAGGTTGAGGCTGCGGTGGCCATGAGCGTGCCACTGCACTCCAGCCTGGGTGACAGAGTGAGACTCCAACTCAAAAAATAAAAATAAATAAATAAAATTTTTAAATGTTTTCTAATGAGACATAGACATGTCATTTCTAAAGGAGAGTTCATTAGAGAAAATATTTTTCTGGAGAATTAAGGGAATAAGTTGAATGGAAAAATAATTCCATAAGTAAAAGGCTTACCAGCATCATCTGAGAGTGCAAATGTTGTGCCTTCCTTTCCACTAACATTTATCAAGATTGCCTCCTTGTGAAAGCAGCCTCGTAGAATGATTTTGTTGTATGGTCCCTTGTCCTTTTTCTCATCCACAGAAAAATGTTTGTCAGAATAGCTCCCAGTATCTTCCTTGCTTGCTTACTTTTCCCATTTGTAAACATCTCTTCAAAGTGTTAGGGTAATCTAAAGCTTCTGTTGACAATATTTGTGGGAACAGGCTAAAGATGACCAGACTATAAGCTGATGTGTGTTTGTGTGTGTGTGTTTGTGTGTGTGTGTATGCCTTTCCCAGTTTCAGATGGAGAGCACACAAGCCCAGAGATGGTCCTCACAATTCATTTACTTCCCACTGATGGTCAGCTGCCCGTGTTCCAGGTCTCAGCTCCACAGCTTGTGGTCAGCCGAGGAGGCAGCACCTCCATAGGTAAGAACCAGAATGCTGAAAGAATGTGGCTTTGGAATTGGTGCCATATTTCAGCAGTAGCCCCTCTTCAGTCTCTCAGTATTGCCAGAAGCAGCCCATGCTCTTACCTGCATCCTTCCTTCTGGCTATTTCCATGCAAATTAAAAGCAATACAGAGAAGAGGCAACAAGCCTTCAGAGGCCAATGCTCAGTGATGATGACAACACAGGATTTATTCTCCAGCCTCCAGGAGTTTGATGTGTTGCCATCACTAAAATGTATAGTAACAGAGAGAAGTAACAGAGGTGGGGGTGGGAATCAATGAGTCAATGACTGCTCTTGTTTCTATTCAGGAAATGAAGAGTATCACAGGAAATTACAGGTTACAACAGCCTTCAGCAGGTGTGAGGAGATAGAGTGTGTCTACTTAGTTTGTACATGATTTTATTTAGTTATTAGTATACCTACTCTTCAGAAGTTTATTCTTTTATCAAGAACATTTTACTAGTAAGTAGTAGGTATTGTGCTTTTTGCTAGGTATGCTCTACGGATCTTTATCCAGTTTCTGCATGTGGGTTTTGGCCTAAAATTGATTATCATCAAAATTAGAAACAAGCCATGAGCACAAAGGCATCCATCATTTTACCTGACACATTCTCACTTTCATGACTGCCGTCACAGCTGTCCTTAACAGTGACTTTTCTGTAGAGCCAGAAAAATACAAAGGGAAGAAACAATGACAAACAAAAATGGCTTAAGGGAGTATTTTCTAGAAGAAAGTCTGCCTCTGGTCAAGACTGACCTAGTGTGGGCTCCCTCTGTGCATGCCCTCATTTGTACGGGAGATGAAAGGTGTTCTGAATTCAGAACTACCTACTTGCAAGTGGACTTTTAAAAGAACCTACTTGCAGTTTGGGAATTTGCTATGCTCTCAGTCATCACTCTTTTGTGTTTAATTGGAATTGGGCAGCTCTTTCTGGCAACCGTCAGATGGCCCACTACATGCTCCCAGCCTTGCCCACAACGTGTCATGGACACAGTGTGTGGTTTTTAACGAACCCATTCTCTCCCCACGCCCTATTCTTCTTACTGCAGGACTCCGGCTGGTAGTGAGGGATGCCGAGACAACAGCTGAGGACCTCTCCTTTGAGCTCCGGAAGCCTCCACAGCATGGGGTGCTCCGTAAGCACCTGGCTGAGTCCCCAAGACCCATGACCACAGGTAGCCACTCACCCTGTCTCTCACCTGTTTGGAGGATTTTCTGCTCTACAGTCAGTTTCATGTGTTCTAGAGACATGTGTTTGTGGGAAGAATATGAAGAGGTTCTTCCTTTCATGTGTAGGACATTGGCCTTAGTATTTGAGACTTCTTCATCTTCCCACTCCCACCTCCTGCCCCCACCTGCCCCAGGTGCTGCCACCTTGAAAATTATGAAGCAGGTTCCTCAGACTAGGGTGAAATCAGTTGACTTCTGAAACTTGGAACAAATGCATTTAAAACGACACCATATGAGGAATCAGCTGCTACTTTCCTAGAGTTGTTTATGGAGATGAATTTGTCTTAACTTGGTATGTGAATTTTCACAATGTTTTTAGCACTGTGACTCTGATAGTGTTAACTATATGTGTTTTCATCCATTAAAAAAAAAAAATAATAACACATTTTGGCCAGGTGCAGTGGTTCACACCTCTAATCTCAGCACTTTGGGAGGCCAAGATGGAAGGGATTGCCTGAGCCCAGGCATTTGAGACCAGCCTGGGCAAAATAGTGAAACATCATCTCTATGAAAATTATTATAAAAATTAGCCAAGTGTGGTGGTATGTACCTGTAGTCCCAGCACTTTGGGAAACTGATGCCAAAGGATTGCTTGAAGTCAGGAGTTTAAGACTAACCTGGAAAAAATAGCAAGATCCCAGCTTTACAAAAATTAAAAAATTAGCCAGTCATGGTGGCGCATGCCTATAATCCCAGCTACTCAGAAGGCTGAGGCAGAAAGATCTCCTAAGCCCAGGAGGTCAAGGCTGTGGCGAACTGTGATGGTGCCACTGCACTCCAGCTTAGGTGACAGAGTGAGACCCTGCCACAAAAGAATCAAAAAAATAAAGAGAACACATTTTAAAAGTATCACCTATGCAATGTAACAATGCGGTGATATGTACAGCTTTCAAAAATAATATTTATCATGCTTTCTCTGACTATAAACAATTCATGTTGATTGTTTAGAAGGTATAGAAAAGCACAAATAACTGAATCTTTTTTTTTTTAACTGTCAGCCCTTCCTTATATATCAAAGGAAATGTTATCCTTTTCAAACTAGTCACCTCAGGTTGCTATATCTTCTTCCAACAATCTGTACTTCCTCAAAACTTTGATATGGTTCCTTTTGGAGATGCAGTAATATATTCTTCTGAATATCAATAGTAGGAAAATCTTTGCCCTTGGAGGTGGATAGTATTTTCAAGAATGGCCAATAGCTATTTGGGAAAGTCACAAAGGCAGATTTTTTAAATTTTACTGAATAAAATAAATGTCACTAGAATAGATTTGAAATATTCCAGGGAAACTACATTAGGAACATAACAGTTATTTCCCAGTTTTGTTAGCATTGCATTTAACCTATATTTCTGCAATTAATATATAAGCTCTAAAGATGTTTATAAAAAGTTAGTTTTATTACCTTTTTATAGGTATAATACCACTAGCATTAATAAAACAGTGTTGAAAGAAAAGACTCAGAAGATGAATACAGAGAATGAGTAAATTTTTAAATCTTATTTTAGATCACTAATTATTAGAGCCAATAGTGTATCAGAAGAGAGAGCTGAATATAATATCCAGAGGGGCAGTTTCACAACTGTGTACTGTGGGATCATTAGAACTCATGACACTAAGAGGCATTTCTTACAAAAAGGATTCTGTGACAAGTTTGGGAAGCTTTAATATTTGTAAATTAAAGATCATAAAATTCTAATGGATCTTGCAGTTTTAAAAAGTTATATTTTAAATTTTATTTGTCCCTATTTTTCCCAAACATGTGTGAGCCTGAAACTTTTTTTACACAACACCTATCAAATCTATCACAAGTTAATATTCTAGACCATACAGTTTGGGTTTCTAACTTGAAGCCTATTTTTTTCCATTTTTAATCTAAGAAAGCCCTATACCCCAATTAAAACAAAGAACAAAGTCCTCTTACAGGTTCTTTAAGCATAATTTATTTTCCTAAGTTTTTTTTTTTTTAATTTCAGTATCAGGATTAGATTCCAGAAGGGCGATCATAAAGAATAGAAACTTGTTCTTTGTTTTTCTAGAACTAGGAGTGATGAGTGGATCTTATAGAAGCAGATTTTTAACTTTAAATGATTAAGAACTTAAAAAACAAACAAACAGAACTATCTACAGCAGGATTGGCTACCTTGTAACACAGTAAGCCTCCTGCCTTGGAAAGTGCTGAAGGGTAAGCTAACCACCTTTTTCCAAGGTTGGTATAAAGGGAATCCCGCATTGAGTAGGTGGGTGGATTCGTTTATAACTCTCAGGGTTTATGATCCCATATGAACCTTGAAGACCTGAGAACAAAGGTGCTGTATGAATGAAAAGTATAATTCCCAGTAACAGTTGGCTTTGCAATTTGTTTTATTCTTGGAAGGTGACACCTTCACCTATGAGGATATTGAGAAACACACTCTACAGTATACACATGATGGTTCCCCGGCCCAGGAAGATGACATGGAGATCTTGGTCACAGATGGCATCACAGTGACAATCTTGAAAGTGAGAGTGGAGGTGTCACCATCAAAGGGCCTCGGGCCTCGGCTGGCTGCAGGTTCCTCTCTGAGCCTCACTGTGGCTAGTAGAAGCACAGTCACCATCACCAGATCACACCTCGCCTATGTGGTAAGGTCTCACATTTGCTTTTCTTCCTCTGCACCTTCTGACTAGGATGCCAAAAAGCAGTGCCATGACTGTGTGTTTGGGCAGCAGGTAACACGGTCATGGAGTCTTTTTTTTTTTTGGCTTTCCTAGTTCTACTCTTAGGAGTATGATGCTCTTTATCCTGGCTTCTCCTAGTGTCTTATTAACAGACAAGCGAATGAGCAAAACTTGGAGAAAACACAAGCATATGTAGGGGTGGGCTATTGTCAGCAGGAAATAGTGCCAGTATCAAAAAAAGCCCAAGTCCATTCATCATGTTTCTAATTGGAATCTTAGGAAAAGAGCACTCTAGAACTCACCTGGTCCATGACTAACAGGAGGTAACAGTGTCTCCACCAGTGTTAGTCTCAGGTCCATTCTGGGTAGAGCCTTGCTACCCCTTGGCAGTGACTCTTAGCCACATCCCTGGTCACCCTTGCCCCCATGCCCAAGAAAACAGCATGGTTAGGGTGCCGGGGAGAATCAAGGACTCCAGGATTTTTCCCAGTCTGGCCCTAACCTAATAAATAATCCCAGGTAATTAAACTCATCTTCTTTCTTTGATTATACCTCTGAAGTGAAAGATAATGAGGATAATTATTTTTATTTTACTGTTATATATATTGTAAACAGATATGTACTCTCTATGTAAACATAATAATGAGTAGTTTTTACAACGTTGAAAGGAAGACTGATTATCTAAATGCTAATTATTCTTAGTATTGAATTTTTCCTTTACTAATCTTAAAATTCTGACCAACACCCTGGCCTTTATTTTATTTTTTTAACACTCTATACTTTTAAGCAACCCTTTTCTGGGCTGAAGGACCAGATCTCACTATAAGATCTGGTCCTGAGCAGTGGCATATGAGATAAAATACTGGCCTGGGAACAATTGCTTTTGTCCAGATTTCCCCTCAAATGGTCTTTTCCTAAATTGCAGGAAACTGCATTCCACCCTGATTCTTCTCTTGGGTCCACTGTAGTTTCAGAACAGTTTTGATTTTTTTTTTTAATTGACAGGTGATTTTTACCACAGATTATGGTCTTTTGAATCTTATGAAACTCATGCATTCATAAAAATGTATGAATTCAGATTTAATCAATAGATCACCAAGGCTTGAAAAATGTTCCACAGACCAAAATAGCACCCCAGGAGCGGCTCCTGCCCATTAACTGTGTATCATCAGCTGCGTATCAGGATGAAGTCCACTGACAACTGAACATGTATTTTCAGAAATTGATTGAATGTGAATTTACCCACCAGGGCAGAAAGACTCCAAAAGAACCATTCTAGCCTGCTAAATGCATAGCATATATTTTAAAGACTTAGCTGGGTTATAGACTAACTTTCTCTGAGGCTTGTAGAGAAATTTTGTACTTAGTGTCATGGAAAGTTTTTTTCAGATATGCATAATTAGAAAACTTTCAGTGAACATCCAGTAAGGTTTGGAAATTCATCTGAAATCCTAGTCACAAATGGGGCAGATTTTAAGGGTTTAGGAACAGGAGGGTCTGTTCTTAATTCTGGTATCGTCAACAGGAGGATGATATATCGGAGGAGACAAAAGACAAAAGTGGGGTTTGCTTATTAAAAGTAGTTTTGTGTATATACACAGTTTGCTATGCACTGCAAGTAAACAAGTAGGGGATGGATAGTCTGGATTCTGGAGTTAAAATGAATAGGTTTTAATCCAAGCTTACCACTTACTAGCCTAGTAATGCATGACATTTAAACTCTCTGGCCTCAGTTTTCTTATCTGTAATATGGGGAGGATACATTAATCTTAAGAAGTTAATAACATTTCTATGCACCAGCCAAAAATAAAATTATTCAAATTATGACTGTATATAATAACGTTACATATCACATTTAAAAGAATAAATGTAACAAAAGATGAGTAAGTTCTAGGGAAAATTGATGTTATGACTGACTATAGAAAATTTAAAAAAAAAACTCTTGACAAAGTGTTATAAATAAAAGGATAATTTACCAAGGAGCCAGATAAAAGATCAACAGATAGCAATAGCATTGCTATACATAAATTTTTAAAAATAACCAGTAGATGTAAGTTAAAAAATGATATCATTTATAATAGCATTAAAAGAAAATGATGTCCCTCAGACTAAATATAACAAAAACCAGGCAGTACTTTCTATAGGGAAAATTATAGCACTTAGCAGACATTAAAAAAGTGTTAACTAAGTAAAGAGATATGCCATATTCATGAGTAGTAACATTTAATATTGAAAAGATATCAGTTCCCCTGTCAAGTGATCTTTTAATTCAATTCAGTTCCAACTGAAAACCTAATGAGCTTCTTATGGACCCTGATAAGCTAATTTTAAAATATATAAGAAAGAACAAAGGAACAAATTCTGAAAAAAATGATAGGAGGGCAAGAGGACTTACCCTATGGGGTGTCAATATTTGTTATAAACCTCCAGTATTTAAAACAGCATGGCATAGGAATGTAGTAGAGAATCTGGAAGCAGACCCACACATGGAGCTCTAACGTAAAGCTAGCAAGCCAGATCAGTGGAAACTGAAGGAATGTGTTAAAATGTGGATCTTCACAAAATGATTACTTATATAGCAAAAAGAGGAATTTGTACCACTCCCTCACACCCTACACAGATATTAACATCAGACATATCATGTACTTAAATGTCATATGTAAAATTTTAGAATTCTTTATAGGTTATAGGTAAATATTTTTATGATATTGGAAAAGGGGAGACTTTCTTAAACTAGAAACAAAAAGTGCTAACTATAAAATAAAATATTGACAAAGTTGACTATAGTAAAATTAAATTTGTGCTCATCAAAACACACCATAAAGGTAGAAAACAGGCCAGTTACAAATTGGGAAAAGATATTTGTGACAATAAAACTAAAAATAACAAAGAAAATATAAAACTCGTACAGAACAAGAAGAAAAGATAATCTAATAGAAAAATAAGCAAGATACATGAATAGGAATTTCACAGATGAGAAACCCATATGGTCAATAAACATATGAAGAGAAATTCACCTTTATTAGTGATCAGGGAAAGCATATTAATATCATATACCATTTTATGCCGAGTGTTGGAAAGGAAATGGATCCATAGGAAGGTCTTTACTTTGCTGGTAGAACTATAAACTGGATCAACCACTTTGAAAAATACTTGTGAGGATGAATATTTACATACCCTAACCATCTCACTCCTAGATTCCTATCCAAGAGAAACTTTCACATGTACACCAGAGGACATGTACAAGAATGTTCATAGCAGTACCTTTTATAATTGTGAAACTATTGAAACAAGCAAAATGCCCATCAACACGAAAACAGATAATGTGTAGCATACAGAGTTGATGGAATATTAGCCTCAAAACAGATGAATTATTGCTACATACAATGATATGGATGATTCTTAGCAGCCTTGCATAAAGTCAACTCTGTGTTTATAAGTATAAAAAAAAAACCCTAAAATATATACATTGTAGTAACATATCAAATGATGTTAAGAAATTTAAGAAAATGAGAAACAAGACTCAGGCTTATGGGAGGCCCAGGGACAGGATGAAGTTGGAATACATGGGTCAATATTGATTTTCAAAGTTCTAGTCCTTGTGTTAAATGGTAGGTTCATGGATGCATAAATAATAAAAAGAAAATAAAAAAATTAATTAATAAAAGAGGAGCAGGGGGGCCAAGATGGCGACCGGGCAGCGTGGTCTGTGAGACCTCCGTAGAAGAGGACACAGAAAGACTCCAGATCTCTCCCAGGGGGCTTGCTCCCCACACGGAACTCGCCCACGGACACCGCAGAGGCATTACAGCAGG
>CAUYQG010109008.1:0-21363 GCA_963574415.1 Tarsius wallacei
GGATACGGATAGTTTTTGGTCTAGGCTTTAAGAGTACCCCCCGCCCCCCAGACATCACTCCTCCTGGCAACCAGATGGAGCTTTCTGAAACTAAAGTCCCAGTCTGTGACCCTGGTACTTATGACATCACAGTTGTTGGGACAAGCCATGATCCCTGCACACTGGAGCCCAGCCTTATCCCCCTCTGCAGTGGGCCTCCTTCCATCTCGGCAGACTGTCTGTGCTCGCTCGCTCTCTCTGCTGGGGTCACACTCTCCTCCAGCTTCTCGAATCCCTGAGGACCTCACTCTCCATTCAGCTCACTTGTGACTCCTGCAAGAAAGCAGGCCATGCCCCTCTCCCCCACAGCCTGAGCCACTCTTGAAGTTCCCTTTTAGGTCCGTGATTGCTAGGTTAACACACGTTCCCTGAGATTTGCGATCATAGCCAGTGTTGCTGACCATGGTGTTCTCAGTGTCTGGCACACAATAGGTACTCACTAAATAGTTACCATGAAATTAGGGAATGAAGGAATTACACATGTTTCTCTATGGCAGTGAAGTCTCCAGACACCCTCTAGGGGACCCTTCTTGGGACTCATGCTGCCCACAAAGTCTCTTCATTTCAGTCCAAATGCCTCCATGAACTCTCCTGCACTCGCAGATTTCAAGGTAATTCCTATTAGCCAGAGTTCTGGAAAGGCAGAGACTTAGAACCTGACCTTTACCTGTGCCCATAAGCCCAACCATGGCGTTTCCCATGTGACCTGTCCACTCAGACACGAGGAGGCCACTGTCACCTTATGTATAAGCTTCAGAGCTAATGAGGTAGGAATCAAGGAGTCTTTACCCTCAGGGGTTGACCAGCAGTCCTTCAAGGTCTCTACCTCCTTGAAAGCTCTTTTGATCTATAGCGGTTTTCTTTATGGAAGGGTTGAAAATTAGCCTAATCACCCATGCAGCTAACTAACTCTTCAAAATCAGTAGCCTTTTCTTCATTTTGTGAAGACTTTTATACAAAGGAAACGCTACACTTTTTTGTTAACTTTTGTGGGAAAGTTGATTCATTTATACTCCCCTTTGGGTTAGACAGAGGTACAAATAAAAAGTAGCTCATATTTATTGAGCACTTACTGTTTGCCAGGCACTATTATAAAGCACACTTCAGGGACTGATTTAATCTTCACAGCTCCTCTGTGAGGTCCCATTTTATAGACAAGAAATAAAGGCTCACAGGACTTAAATAGGTGCAAGGTCACACAGCAGTTGAGTGGTAGAGCTGGGATTTGAACCCAGAACTCCTGATTGCATGCCCTTAGCCACTGTGCTGCACTGCCTTATCCTTTAAAGAGTTTCTATCATTTGCAGCTTATGAGATGTTTGGTATTAAAAAGACATATCTACCCTTTCCCCTCTCCCCATTTCCTATCTCCTACTAGCTTATAGCCAGTTCACTTTTTAAGCCTACTTAGATCGCCTTGTGTTTAAGATACAAATAAAAGCCATGCCACACAGAGTTGCATTAAATCTAGTCCTTTTGCAGCTAGTTGGATGGAATTGGAGAATCCTCCTAAGGGAACAAACTCAGGAACAGAAAACCAAACACCGCATGTTCTCACTTGTAAGTGGAAGCTAAACTAAGGATCTGCAAAGGCATAGAGAATGTTTAATGGACGCTGGAGACTCAGAAAGGAAGGAGGGAAAGGGATGGACAAAAAAAATCACCTCCTGGGTCCAATGTGCACAGGTGGGGTAGTGGGTACTCTTTTTTTTTTTTATTTTTTTTTTAATTTGTTTTTATTTTAAAGATGTGGGGGACAATTCAGGGTTACGTATACAAATATTCATTATGCAGGTACCCTTGTTGACAAGGTGTAACCCCCTTCTCCAGGCAGATTCCCATGACTGCTAATCCCGCTTCCCCACCCCAGGCAGTTTCCCACTACTGCCAATCCTTTTCTTACAGAGTGGTGAGTACTCCTAAAGCCCAGAACAAAAACTATCTGTATCCCCCAAAGGTATTGAAATACAAACAAAAATATAACTTTAAAAAATCTAGCCTAACAGCCATGTAAAACTATATTATCTATCTACGTTTAACGTTAAAAAAAGTATCCTTCATTTTCATCTTACTATTCCCTTTGTAATATTTAATAATAGTGACCATAAAATTGTGGCATCTTTCGCAAAGCGACACCAGTCCGGGGAGTCCTAGGCTTGTGTGCCCTCAGACGGAAAGGAGGCAAAGGGATGGACAAAAAATATCACCTCTTGGGTACAATGTGCACATGTGGTGGGGGTGGTGGGTACTCTTAAAGCCTAGACCAAAAACTATCCGTATCCCCAAGTAATACAAATAAAAATACAAGTAAAAATAAAAATACAAGTAAAAATAAAAATTTTGTCATGTAAAACTATATTATCTATCAACGTATGTTTAACTTAAAAAAAAAATCCTGCGTTTTCGTCTTACTAGTCCCTTTGTAATATTTATTAACAGTGACCATGGCCTTGTGGCATGTTTCGCAAAGCGACACCAGTCCTGGGAGTCCTAGGCTTGTGCACCCTCAGATGTGTTGTTCTGATCCCTGGTCAGCTGCTCTGCCCGGGAGTGGGCGGGGCGGAGAGTCGTCCCTCCAGGCTGCTTTCCCCGCCTTCTGAGAAGGTTCAGCCAATCAGAGGCCCTGGTAGAAGGTGGGGGTGGAGCTTAAGGAAGGAAGGGGGCTGTTCCCCGCTCCCTCTCTGTGTCCTCCAGCAGCTGTCTTTGCTCCAGCACTGCGGCTCCCGCCAGGTGGCCCCGGCCCCTGGGCTCCGTTTACCTCCTCCTTTTGTCCCTCCAGCCTCAGGGTGGCGATGGCTTCCTGCTCTTCCTGTGTCTGGGCTGTGTTACTGCCCCGTGCACCTGCTGCCACCGGGTACCCAGTTCCCACAGTTGAATTTTCTCTGTTGTAAAGAAATAGGACCTTCCATTTCCTGGGTAGTCTCACATGTGATCGTAATACTTCCCTATGTTCCCTGTGACTGGGTTAGAATCCTCTAATTGAAAGCACCCAAACATGTGTTCATGGTGGCCGTGGCGTTAGGGAAAACCCTGTCGGGAATGACTGATGGCCTGGTTCTAGTTCTAGCTGGATCACTAAGGGAGCTTAGGGCCACTCAGGTCAGGGACTCCCTCTCATGTTAAATAAAGGTGATCCTTGAGGTCCCCTCTGGCCGCCTCATTTTCTGGCTTTACCCCTTCAGAGCCAACACAATTTCCGGTGTCCATGTCTCTGCGGACCAGTGAGATGTTTCCTTCAGCATAGTGGCTCCATCCTTCTGCCTTTCTAATGTGTGCCTTTGGTCCCGGAGGGTTCAGGTGACAGAATATGGGTGAGCCAGGGAAATTCCATCTCGGGGAAGAAGAACAGACAGGCCTTTTCTGATTGTGATGCAGGTGGTTGGCCTTCATTTGGTTAACACACTCACAGAGAGTGTACAGTAAGAGTAAAGCTGAGCTGTCTTCCTCTATGGGTTTAACAGCTTTGCACAGATGCTGTTTCCTGTATTCACCTCAAATATAAAACCAGTAGACAGAATGCATACGTGGCACTTGTCTGATGTAGCCTTTCCTCTTTCTCCACATTAAGCACAGTCTTCTTATATTCACTAAACACCATTTAAAACAACAATACCTTCTTACCCAATACTGTGTGTGAATGTATTTGGGGCCAGATGCTCTAGGTGTCTGAAATCACTTTAATTTACTAAACCTCACTCCTCCTCCCCCACCCCAGCCCTTTCTTTTCAGAAGATACATTTAGACAATCACCATTCACCTCCAATTCAAAAGATCTGCTGCCCAGTGAATCAGTGCTTCATGGAAGAATATCAACTCCAGGTATGGAAACATTGTTGACTTTGCTTCTACTATTGGTTGCTTGAGAATGCCTTTTCTGAAACGTGAATTTTCAGATACATTCTGCTTATGTGTTATATTCACAGAATGCTAAGTTTTAGAAGAGAGAAACTCAATTTAAACAGCCGCAAAAGTTTATTAAAATACAATGTAGACGGTAGTAAACCACTTCACCTTTGCTTTAAGAGTTTATTGTTCTTTATCTGCTGATATTTTGTCCATGTAGTGAAATTCTTTTTCTTTAAAATAGCGAAGTATAACCTGAAAATGATTTGCTTTCCACATTGTCAGTAGTTCAGGCCGGCAGCCAGGAATATGAGGGAGGGCAGGGGCGAGAACATTAGTCCCCAGTAGGGCAGGTCATGACCCCAGTGGGGTGTGGGCTGCCACGAAGAGCACTTCGGTTTCCATGGAAGCAACACGGCTCATTAAGAAAATCTCACCACCCAGATTCCATCTCTCTTCTTAGCCATAGTATTTGCGTATATCCATCTACCTCTCCTTTTTTGCCATCTCAGCCATCAGTTCCTAATTTTTTATCCATTCTTTTTCATTTCTTCTTTCCAGAGTAAAAGGGGAGGGTGTGCTTGCTGTCCCCTTGTCCACAGCATGGCCATCCCTCAGGGCAGAGTTATTATGAAAGGAGAACATTCGAGAACCACTGCTGTCTGGTTCATAGTTCATACTCCCCACCCACACCCCACCCCACCCACCACCAATCCAGGAAACTTCCTGCCGGCTGTTGCCTTCCTTCCCAGCTGTTGACAGGATCTCAGACGCGCTCTGTGGTTCCCATCTGCATTCATTTGTCCAGGAGAGCAGAGTGGAAGATCAAGGCTGTGTGTGTGGTTGGGGGTTGGAGCCGGGGGGAGGGGGGGGCGGGAAGGAGGACATGCATAGCAGGGTTGTTGTTCCTGCAGCTCCTTAAAGAATAAAGTCCAGGCATCTTCCACACACTCAAGCTGCCCTGTGTCACAGAGCACTGGAGATATATGATTAATCTGCAGTACAGAAAGAATGGCGTAACATCTTCTGAAATACTAGCTTGGGGTATCACAAGTCATTGGAAGTGGTATGTGGCCAACGGTGGGGGACAGGCAGCTCTTTTTTGTTCTTTAGTCTTGTGATGGCGGATTCGTCTCTTCTCATCTCTTCACATTCTGCCAGAGCCCAGATACCTGCATGCTTTTTAGCTTTGCAGGCAGGGATTTTCTATTCAACCACCAGAAATAACATGCTTACACAAAAACACATTACATAATGACCAGTTCCAGAGGTGGAAAGAAATTCTGCTTAGTTTATGTCTTCATACTCAAACAGGGGCTCTTGGAACTACGGCTTACTTCTCACAGTGTCATTTTGAATAGCCATCTCCCGGGTCCCAAAATTATTGCCCAGCTGTTAAGTTGATGGATTGTGACTTTCTAATGTCAGAATAACTGCCTAGGAATTGCCTGTCAGAGTGCTATGACCCATACGACCAGTATCCTATGATGTATATACAAACCCTGCCCTGCTGGCTTAATGTTTGGCTTGGCTGTATTTAAAGCAGAGTTTATTGGTCAAGTTAAAACACAACCTAAAAGAGTGATTTCAGTATATCCTTAACTGTGCGTAGGGGGTTTTCTGTGATTGGCTTGATAGACTTATGTTACCCATTAGATAAAACCTCACCACTTAAAAGGCTTAGCGCTTATTTTGAGGGAAAAGCAAGTATAACTGGAATTTTTAAAATGTAAATTTTGCTGAAGGATAGTCAGTCTACTGTACTTCAACAAAGTCTTTCTTTAAGCAGGGGAAAGCAAAATGACATTTTGCAAAAGTAAACGGCCAATAGGGGATTTTAATTTTTTTAATAAGCAAGATGAAAGCTTTGGGAATAGAGTTAAATTTAGAAAAATTTAACATTGACAGGGACAACCTTGTGATCACGAAGTGCTGATAATCTGAAGACACTTTTAAAGGAAACCCCCAATAATTTGGACTAATTGTGGAGAAGACCAATCTGAATTAATCAAAGTTGGCAATGTGAACATTTTTTAAGGAAAATGTATTTTTTCAAATTTGGACAGTGATAAATGATTATTATAAATCTACTACAAGCCGGGCTCGGTGGCTCAGCCTGTAATCCCGCGCCTTTGGGAGGCTGAGGTGAGTGGATTGCCTGAGCCCGCGGGTTCGAGACCCGCCTGGGCAAATGAGACCTCATCTCTACAATAAATCAAAAAATCAGCCGGGCGTGGTAGCGCGTGCCTGTAGTTCCAGCTACTTGGAAGGCTGAGGCGGAAGGATCGCCGGAGCCCAGCAGGTCGAGGCTGCGGTGGCCGGAAGCAGCCACTGCACTCCAGTCTGGGCGACAGAGTGAGACTCCAACTCAAAAAAAAAAAAAAAATCTACTACAGGTCCTCAATTCCTTAATCACAATTTTGAAATCCAAAACACCCTACCAACCAAAATCTTTTGAATAAACTATTTGGAGGCCAAGCACTGTGGCTCACACCTATAATCCTGGTGCTTTGGGTGACCGAGGAAGGAGGATCGCTTGAGCTCAGGAGTTCGAGACTAGCCTGGGCAACATAACGAGACCTCATCTCTACAAAAAATTAACTGAGTATGGTGGCACACACTGTAGTCCCAGCTGCTTGGGAGGCCTTAGCAGGAGGATCACTTGAGCCCAGGAAGTTGAGGCTGTGGTGGGCCATGATCATGCCACTGTTAAGTTGACAGAGTGAGACCCTGAATCAAAAACAAACAAACAAAAAAACTCTCTGGTGGCAAAACCTAATGGGAGGCTACTTATAGCCTTTATGTATCACAACAAAATTCATACATTTTGTTGCAGAAACATCAGTGTATTTGACCATGAAGTGTTGTACCCAGCCCACTGGGGTATTATAGAAATTATGTATTAAGCACTGTATTATCATCCTGAAATCAGAAACAAATACGAATCCCAAAATGCATATGGCCCCAAGGGTTTCAGATAGATTTTGTGGACCTACATTTATTTTAGTACTTTGCAGAATGCAGTGCTGGGAGCAAAAAACATTGAGGATGCAGTTGAGTATCTTAAAATTCCGGGGTCTAAGAGTCATGGATGCTTAGAGAAAATTTTGTTTGGGATAATAAGATTGGGGTTTGAAAGAAAAAAAAGAAAAAGAAAATTTCAGAAGACTAATTGGGTAGCAGATTACCGAAACATTGGAGAGGGAGTACAGGAAGGAGGCCACTGGGATCCTCTAGTTCAAGGGCAGTGTTATTCATGAGGACCTGGGTTTAAAAAGTGAGGGGTGGGGAGAAGCAGCGGGATTGTGGGGGGAGCCAGCTGGTTGGGGAGACTGCTAACTTTGCTATAAGCAGGTTGGATTAGGGAATGATAGTGCCTGTGCAGAAATGGGGAAGCCAGGAAGGAGGGCTGGCTTTAGTGACTAGGTCAAAAATAATTTGTTGTTAAGATGTAAATGAAAGCCTCGTAGTTCAAACATTACCTTTAAAATATTATTTCTTTTATAAATAAAACTAGCTGGAAAAAAGAAACAAAAGATAAAATATTATTTCTAGACGGGGTATAGTGGCTCCCAGCACTTTGGAAGACTGAAACGAGAGGATCACTTGAGGCCAGGAGTTCAAGACCAGCCTGGGCAACATAGCAAAACTCCTGTCTCTACCAAAAATTTTTTAAAAAATTTGCCGGGCATGGGGGCGCCTGTAGTCCAAGCTACTCAGGAGGCTGAGGCAGGAGGATCACTTGAGCCCAGGAATTCAAGCCTGCAGTGAGTATGATCGTGCCACTACACTTCAGCCTGGGCAACAGAGCAAGACCTTGTCTCAAAATAAAGTAAAATATTATTTCTACTCTGTATTTACTTAGCAATTCTCTTCTTTCCACAGGTGATGCAAAGTTAAGTGTCAGCTCAGAGAATTATCTCAGATTCCCAGTTAGTAGAGATCATAATTAATGAGGTTTAATGTGCCTAGTTCCAGTCTAAGAAATCTCTTGCACATGCTGGAAACACATAGCCCTATTTCAACAATATATACTCCACTGGTATATGCTTATGTACCTTCTGTCAGTGGGATGGAACTCGCTTCCAGACGCCTTCGGGGTGAGACCACAGGGCAGGGGAGGTGCCAGCTGAGAGTGTCATTTAAGGTGTAACAGCTGTGGGCCAAGAGGACCCACAGCCGACTCGGTGTGTTGTGATTGTGTTTCAGGCCTGTTGGAAAATGAAGCCAAAAGTGAGGAGGATAGCAAAGCAGAGAGAGGGTTGGTAGAAATATGGACTGTGGAGCGATTCTAGAATAGCTCAGCTAACTAGGCATTTGCCTTCAGCAGATGGTATCTGAAACTCACAGCTGCCACCGTCCCAGAGAAACAGAATAAACACAGAGCTTCGCGGTGTCCTGGCCTCGGTGGTTGCCAGTATTTCTAGACTGACTTTCCTGAGAACCAAAGAATGCCAATTTTAGCCAAGGCCTAACATTTTCCCTTGCTGCAAATGTCTTAGACGGAGGTAACATCAGGAATCTTTCAAACAATGATGAATTAAACCATTGTCACCTTCTCCTGGAGGGATAGGGGATGAAATATTCGTAAAGTCATAAATAGATTACTGAGGGCGCCCTGAATGGTGGTGTTGCTGGAAATAAAAGAAATAAAAATGCTTTTTCCTATCTTGGGGGAGACAGAAATTGCAATGTGTAGTTTAATGTACTTTGTTTAATGTATAGTTGTCTCACTTCGTACAAGGTTTACATTAATAGAAGAAAGATTCTGAGGTCAGGTGTTTTCCCGGGCATGCAGGGCGATTCTATATTAAGGGAAGAGTCATGGACAGTCTCAGTGGCTCATGCTTGTATTCCCAGTGCTTTGGGAGGCCGAGGAGGGAGGATCGCTTGAGACCAGGAGTTCAAGAGTAGAGTCATTACCATTGAACCTGCATCTGTGTGTTTTCCATTTCTCTGTAAGAAAAGCTATTAAGAGAAGAATTTATATCCCAGTACTACTTTTCAACAATGTGGAGCTTCCATTCTGTGTTATTATGATTCAGAAGTCACAGTATGTTTGCTCTGTGTTATGCCAAAAAACAAAAACACAACCAGGGCGGGTGTGAAGGAAAATGTGGGTCTCCGTGGAATTCCTTCTCAGTGTGTGGAGTCACCAGTGCTCCTGTTTGTTATTTCAGATGGAGCCTGGAATTAGATGGTGTAAAGCACATCAGCAATTATATTTGTAAATTCCCACTCTCATTCTTATCTAACTTGCCTTTTTTTTTTTTTTTTTTTAAGTCAGAGTCTCACTCTGTCACCCAGGCTGAAGTGCAATGGCACACTCATGGCTCAATTGCAGCCTCGACCTCCTGGACTTAGATGATCCTTCCATCTCAGCCTCCCAAGTAGCTGGGACTATAGGCATGTGCCACCACTCCTGGCTAAATTTTTGATTTTTTTGTAGAGACGAGGTCCCACTTTGTTGCCCAGGCTGGTCTGGAACTCCTGGGCTCAAGCAATCCTCCCGCCTCAGCCTCCCAAAGTACTGGTATTACAGGTGTTAGCCACCGCACCCAGCTCTAACTTGCCTTTTTATAAAACTCTTTTTGTTGTTCTTCATAACGTACACACAAGAAAAGAAGAATCCCAGCACCCCTCACAAAAGGCAAGCTTCTTCTGATAGGTAGGGGAGAAATGTAATTCCTTTCAGGACTTGGTGTGACGATCAGAATTCGATGTTAAGTCAGAAGACTCGTTTGGAATTGTCTGCCTTGTCCTCAGACCTGCTCTTGATCCATGTTCTCCACTCTGCTCTGCCTATCCATCCCATATACTATGTCATACACTTTTCTGAAATCCAAATAAATGATGCCTTCCATTAGAGTGCCACCTGCAATATAATATACTCCTGGCCAGATATGAATGACCTCTCTAAAACAGCTGGCTTGAAAGATATGTCTTCACGTGCACACATCATCTTCCTTTGTGTTAAGACTTTCAGAGAGAGGGAGAAAGCGGTCTTGGATTACAGCAAAGTGTTTCCTTCAATCCTTTCTCAAACACAGCCGATTCTTTTTAAATTCAGACAAAGTCATAGATAAACAATAGAACATTAGATGTTGGTGTGTATCGTTTTGTAAGTTAAGCTCCTTTCTGATGAAACAAATTCATCAGAGGAGAAAGCTGGCAGTTTTCAAGGATCTACTAAATTGTCAGGCATAGGACATATGCCATCTCATTTTTAATTCTGAAGATAACTCATTAAGACAAGGAAATTAGCCACAATTTACAAATGACTCAATGGAGGTTCAGAGAGACTTAATAACTTGTTCAAAGTCATACAGTCAGTGAGTGACAGCATGAGAATTCAAACTCAGAACTGCCTGGTGCATTTTCTCTCTGCCCTATCCTGTTGCCTGCTAAGTCAGATGATGTGTCACTAGACAGTGAACAAAAGGAGTTCACCTCCCCAGAGTGGCCTATATTTATTCCAAGCAGTTGGTATTTTGAATATTACCGGTAGGCTGGCTTCTTTGAGCTAGGAATAGGAAATAGTCCTTGAAGTAAGACTCTTCACAGAATTTCTAAGTATTTACTGTTTATGAATATAATTTTAATTTAGCACTCTTCTATTTCTGTCTTTTCTCTTTCCCTTTATTGCTTTGATATCTGGTAGTATCACAGTCACTCGGAATGTTTCTTTCAGTTAGGATTTCAATAGTTTTTAGCAGATCGTCTGAGTCGTAGAAATAGTTATATGAAGCTGGGTTAAAACGGCTCAGTTAGCTAAGGCACGTAATGCTGAATTTAGTGAGCTGGTCAGCAGTACAGAAGATAAACTTCTGGATTGGGAGTCAGGAGAACTTGGGTTTGATTTTAGCCTAGTTTCCAGTAGAAGAGATGAGAAGATCTCCGCCTCCTTCTAAAAGTTCTGCCATCTGTCATGGCATTGTCACTTCAGCCCATTCCTATCTTTTCTTCTTAGGGCCAAAGCTGTATTCTGGTCCAGGGGGAAATCAGAGTGTAGTTAGGGACTTCATCCTTAAAATTCTGCCACTCCCAGTGAGAGTTGGAGAAGGGACAAGTCACCATAAGTAGTTCTTGAGAGACACAGTACTGGGGAGTGGCAGTGACTGGGAAGGGCACAGGAAGGGCTTCTAGGAAGCTGGGGTGTTCTATTTCTTTATCTGACTACTAATTGCATGCATAGGTACTTTTGTGAAAATTCATTAGCCGGGCACCGGTAGTTCTAGCTACTTGGAAGGCTGAGGCGGAAGGATTGCCGGAGCCCAGCAGGTCGAGGCTGCGGTGCCCGGGGCGGCCGCTGCACTCCAGTCTGGGCGACAGAGTGAGACTCCAACTCAAAAAAAAAAAAGAAAGAAAATTCATCAAGCTCTGTATTTATGACAGTATTTCTGCATTTGTCAAGGCTAATTGACTGTTTTTTCTAATTTTTTCATGTTTTTTGAGTCACGGTCTCACTCTCTCACCCAGGATGGAGTGCAGTGACATGATCATGGCTCACCGCAGCCTCGACCTCCTAGGCTCAGGCTATCCTTCCACCTCAACTTCCCATGAATCTGGGACTATAGACATATGCCACCATGCCCAGCTAATTTATTTTTTATTTTCTATAGAGACAAGGTCTCGCTATGTTGCCTAGGCTGGTCTTGAACTTCGAGGTTCAAGCAATCCTCCTACTTCAGCCTCCCAAAGTGCTGGGATTTCGGGCATGAGCCACTGTGCCCAGCCTCAGTTGGGTTATTAACAAATAGATGTCTCAAACCAGGTGAAATAGGGACCAAAAGAAGGCTCAAACTTTTCCTGTGCGATGACTACTTGTATACCTAATCCTGAGTCGTACCCCATATCTTTAAAATAAAAATAAAAATAAAAAATAATGAAAAAAAACCAACATCTAGATGTGTCTAGATGCCAAGTGGACACCTTCAGGCCATCAATGGGAGTGCACGTTTGCTTTAGACTATGACAGTGATGATGATGACGATAGTCTTCTAATATGCAACTTTCAGTTTGCAGGTGCATTTCTATTTGTAACACAAACTGGTTGCCCTGAGCCAGTGACATGTGGGTTAATATATTGTCTTTCTGTTGTGTTTCAAATCTGAAAACTATTCCACACCGCTCATGGCATTTCTTTGATATATTTGCAATAAATAAGCTATCGTCTGTGCAGTGGTTCACTAGAGAGAGAAAGTCTCATAGTTCAAAAATTTCCTGATCCGGATGTTATTTGAGGCTAAAAACTGTGTGCTAATAACCAGCCCCATCTGTCCCCCACCAGCCTATTTTGGTCTTTAAGTGTAGATGTATTCCAAAGGGAGCTGTTAACTCCATTAAAAACTATCTGTAGAGAAAGGTCTTGTTGTTAGCCTCTGTCAGCTTTGTGTCCGAGTTAGCCCTGCTCGATAATTTAGCTAATTAAATTAAATTGTTTGTCTCTACAGACCAAC
This sequence comes from Tarsius wallacei, assembly GCA_963574415.1. Lineage (NCBI taxonomy): Eukaryota > Metazoa > Chordata > Mammalia > Primates > Tarsiidae > Tarsius > Tarsius wallacei. The sequence goes on from CAUYQG010109008.1 coordinate 12,342, forward strand.
AATTATAGATTTGCACATTAAAGCACAGGCCTACTTTTTTAAAGAGTGATAACCTTTCCAAAGGAGAAATGTATACCTGGCTTAGACACCTCACCTGAGATATCCATAGAAAGCCACAAAGATAAAGGAAAAAATCTGTGATTGTTTGGCCAAGCACCTTTATCTCTGCCCATGTGTTACATGGGTTGAGTCACTTGATAGCAAAGATAATTATCCGTGCTTTCCTGTTTGCACTTTGTGGGAAATGGTAACATTTGAAAACATCCGAAAGCCCTTTTTTTTTTTTGGAGTTGGAGTCTCACTCCGTCGCCTAGGCTGGAGTGCAGTGGCACACTCACAGCCACCCTGGCATCAACGTGCTAGTATCAAACGATCCTTTCGCCTCAGCCTTCCAAGTAGCCAGAACTATAGGCACATGCTACCACACCCGGCTAATTTTTTATTTATTGTAGTTGCCCGGGCTGGTCTTGAACCCGCGGGCTCAGGCAGTCCCCTTGCCTTGGCTTCCCAAAGTGCTGGGATTGCAGGCTGAGCTACTGAGCCCGGCCTGAAAGCTCTTTTAAAAAGCCAGTTTGAAGCCAGGCACAGTAGCAAGTGCCTATAATGTTAGCTACTCAGGAGACTGAGGTGGCAGGATCACCTAAGGCTAAGAGTTCAAGACCAGCCTGGGCAAAATAGTGAGACCCCACCCCCCCAAAAAACAAAACCAGTTAGAGGCTTTGTTTCTCAGGCACAGATTACCCCCTGTGGCCCTAGGACTTCGGCCACTTTGGCCTTGGCCTGGCTTTTTCCTTTGAGCGGAGTAAATTTATATGTGCTCACATAAAATATTCTAAACGCCTTTTATAAGGTCTCAGCATTGCCTGTGGTTGCGTTTTTACTTTTGCAAAGACTGTTCAGATGCCTTGAGAATGAATAGTGCTATAAAAGGCCAAGTTCTTGAGTATGTGTAATGGATGATGGAGAGTATTTGTTTGAAAATCATGATGTAGTGACCCTGGCTTCAGTTTGGGGCTGGCTAATTCAATCTACAAGGCCTTTTCTATATATATAATATGTTCTTCCATTCCTTTGCTATCAAAAATACATATTCTCATTTCATGCAATTTCTTCTTTGTGTTTATTCCTTTTCAGGGCAGCAACTGCCCTCCAGTAACCAGAGTAGAAAAAAAAGGAAAGTCATTCCACTCGCAAACTAGACCATCTATTTTCATTCACACGAATCCGTTATGCATTCCCTTACGTAGGCCAAGCAGTGTAGAAAGAGAGACACCCCCATATCACACCCTTGCTCTCTTCTGATGTTGTTATTTATTTATTTATTTTTTGAGTAGGAGTCTCACTCTGTTACGCAGGCTGGAGTGCAGTGGCATGCTCATGGCCATCACAGCCTTGACCTGCTGGGTTCAGATGATCCTTCCACTCAGCTTGCCAGGTAGCTGGGACTATAGGTATGCGCCACCACTCCTGGCTAATTTTTTGATTTATTGTAGAGACGAGGTCTTGCCAAGTTGCCCAGGCTGGTCTTGAACCCCTCAACTCAGACAATCCTCTTGTCTCTGCCTCCCAAAGTGCTGGCAATACAGGCGTGAGCCATCAAACCTGGCCTGATATTGTTATTGAAATGACAGTCAGGAGCTTCATTTTGTTTTGTTGTTTTCCGCTGTTCTCCCTCATTCGGTATGTCTTCTTTAGCAAGATACTTAGCTTTTCTGTTCTCGATTTATTGTTCAGAAACAAAAAATGTTAACTAGAAGTGCAGAATGTAGTCAGTCTCTGCACTTGCTTGGCATCAGGTCCCCCACACTATCCCCAGTTGTCCTCTTGAGACATACCACATAGAGGGCCATAGAGCTCTTTAAATTTAGAAGGTTCCGAACTAAGTGTATCATTTCCCCTGCCTCCTTCTTTCCACATACCGTCTCTCCAAAAAAAGTCAATCAGTTAATAAAAACCTTCTTCTTTTATATTTTTTCTGTCCTAGTAGATAGCACCATTGATCATCACTCACCATGGTATAAACTGTAAGTTTAGAGAGCATTTCTTCACATTCCCCCAGAAGCAGATTCTGAAACAAAGATTTGAGTGCAATTTTGTGTGTATGTTTATTTTTTAAATTATTTTATCTTTTTAAAATAGAGATGAGGTCTTACTATGTTGCCCAGGTTGACCTCAAACTCCTGGGCTCAAGCAATCCTCCCACCTTGGCCTCCCAAAGTGCTAGCGTGAGCCACCATGCCCAGCCAATTTGTTCTTTTTTTTTTGGAGGAGAGGCCAGTAAATACCCATCAGGCCATGGGGAAGTGAGCCAGATGAAGGAAGGCAGCCAAACAGGTTACCAGTGTGGGCAAATGGAGTTGATTTCCCTGGGGAAATCCAGGAAGCAATGTAGGACACACACTCACCGAAGGGTGAGACAGCTGGGATATTTATTTATGCAGTCATCAGTGAAGGCTGCTCCCAGGAGAGTTCATTCCCTCACTGTCTGGTCTACCACACAGGTGGGCCATGCAGGCTTCAATGGCCAGAGAAAGCCCTTGGGGAATACACACAGGTGCCAGCAGTGGGAACTTAGGCATTGAAGTGGTGAAGGCTGGGTGATCCAGGTTGAATCTCCCTAACCCAAAAGGCTCGGGACCAGGAGTGTTTTGGATTGGGGGCGAACATTGCCTTTGAGCGGCATGTTGACACTCAAGATGTTTCAAATTTTGGAGCACTTCAGATTTCAGTTGTGAGATGCTCAACCCGTAATCGGGGAGGGCTGTGAGAAACAGCAGTCTGCTGCACCGTCTTTCATCATGACCTCCTCTTCTCCCTCCGTTTCCATTAGTCACCATGTGCTTCTACACTGATGTCTCCGAGTATCTTTCACTTCCAACTACCAACACTGTAGCTTTATTCACATTTTCATCACTAGTTCTCTGGATCACAGCAACGGCCTCTGGCGGGTCTCCTTGCCTCCGTGGCACCCCTCCAATCCCTTCTCTCCATCCTGCACTCAAACTAATCTTTCCAGAAGGCAGATCTCATCACATCACTGCTGACCCTGGGGGCTTCCTGTTACCCTCAGGATACAGTCTAAACTTTGATGGACATACACTCAAGGGTCTATGATTATAATACAGATCTTGTTGTTTGCCACAGGTTAAAATTGATCCATTTGTAGATATAAGATGTTCGGTGATGCCTTTATAAGTACAGTTGGTTTATCTGTCTAATGCAGGTACTCACACTGCAGTAGTTCTCCTTCATTCACAGGGAAAATGTTCCAAGATCCCCAGTGGAGGCCTGAAACCATGGATAGTACTGAACCCTATACAGACTAGGTTTTATTACTATACATATGTACATACCCATGATAATAAAGTTTGACTTATAAGTTAGGCACAGTAAGAGATTAATAACAATAAATAATGGAATGAACAATTATAACTACAGTAAATATACTGTAATAAAAGTTATATGAATGTGATCGCTCTCAGAGTATCTTATTGTACTGTACTCAACCTTCTTGTGATGGTCTGAGATATGAAATGCCTACGTGATGAGATGAAGTGAGGTAAATGACGCAGATGTCATGAAGTAGTGTTAGGCTACTGTGGACCTTCCAGTGATATGTTAGAAGGAAGAGCATCTTCATAGAGTCATCCTGAATCATCGAGCCATGACTATGTTGATGGTTGGATGTCGGGAACAATGTTGATGACTATCGGGCAGGTGGTGTATCCAGCGTGGGCACATTGGACGAAGGAAGAATTCATGTCCTGCGTAGGACAGAACGAGAGGTGAGAGATGCCATCAACTCAAAACAGTGTGTGATTATTTTAAGCTTATGAATTCTTTATTTTCTGAATTTTCCATTTAATATTTTTCGCATTTGACCGCCAGTAACTGAAACCCTGAAAAGCAAAACCACGGCTGGTAAGACTACTGTAGCATATAGTAACTCTCCTTTTAGAATACAACGGCTTACCTTGACAAAGGAAAGATTGCAGGGTTCTGTGCTGTTGTTGTTTTGCCTTAGATGTAGAGCTAACTACCAACCACCAAAAAAGTTCTGGGGCATTTTGGGGTCAGACTAGGGAGGTGGAGGTACAGGAAGACTTTTAGATCGTTTCTTGTGAAAGTCTAATCCTTAAATTGTGAAACCCCAATCTGATTTTCACATGTAATATCAAGTTTCCCAGTCATAAAATTCTCTATTTTATTAGTCTCATATTAAAAAGCTTGGAATTATTTCAAGTAGAATTTCTTCCTGTCTTTGAGCTAACCACTGTTTTAGAGAATGCTTTTATCAAATGAGCTTCTTTTAAAAATTATTTTAGTGAGAGATACTTTTATATTTTAATCCACATGGGGCAAACGCTCACAGAGGAGTCCCTCCTAAGACTTATGGGAAACTTTATGGGAGACTGATTTGAATTCAGGCCTAAATCACAATGGAATTTGCATAGCCTATGAAATGGAACCATCTATTTTTCTTTTAAATTATTAAATAATTGTCCATGGCTTTTCTCTCTTGCTTGGGAAAACATGTACAACAAATCTGACACTTCCTTAGTTGTTTCTTATGCTGAAGTGAGAAAGAATTTTTTTTACAGCTGCCCGGTGGCACACCTTCCTGGTCTTAGACCTGTCTCCTCACCTCTGCAAAAAACAATAACAGAGACAGGCCTTGCTGGAGTTGGAGAATTCCACATGTCCACAGCTGTTTCTGCCTTTAGCTACCCACTCTCAAATGGTTTTGCGTTCTTTCTCATCCCATTCTTTTCCTTCCCAGTTTCTACTGTGAGCCATGGTAGGACTTACATAACAGAAGACTTACATTAAATACTCTATTAAAGCCGGGCTCGGTGGCTCAGCTTGTAATCCCGCGCCTTTGGGAGGCTGAGGTGAGTGGATTGCTTGAGCCCGCGGGTTTGAGACCCGCCTGGGCAACTTTGCGAGACCTCATCTCTACAATAAATCAAAAAATCAGCCGGGCGTGGTAGCACATGCCTGTAGTTCCAGCTATTTGGAAGGCTGAGGCGGAAGGATCGCCGGAGCCCAGCAGGTCGAGGCTGCAGTGGCTGGGAGCAGCCACTGCACTCCAGTCTGGGTAACAGAGTGAGACTCCAACTCAAAAAAAAAAAAAAAAAAAAATACTCTATTAAAAACATAAATAGGAAATGAGTTCTCTCCATTACAGAGAAATACAATACTCCATGTTATTCTGTGAGCTTGGACTCCAAGTCCCATTCTAGGAACTTAACCTACAAATAGACTTGAGTAAGTAACTCAAAGGTATATGGACAGGAATGTGCTTTGCATCATAGAGACTTGAAAACAAACAAAATGCCCCTAGGTAGGGACCTGGTGAAATAAACCATGGAAAATTCTATGAGAAACCTCATGGCCATTAAAAAAGAATGAAGGAGATCCGTAGGAATTTATTTGAAAAGATGCCCAAGACATAATTGTGTATTTAAAAAAAGAAAAAACTGGCTGCAGACATTGTGACATGATCCCATTTATGTTTTAAAAAGAGAGACATTACATTTGTGTGCATTGCAATGTGGTGTATATGCACAGATAATGTCTTGACGGATAAACTGAACTCTGATTACGACTGCCGAGTGAAGAAAACATCAGAGGTTGGGAGAAGGAGACGGTGAGAAGTGTTCTTTTATTTTTCGGTGTATACACTCTGTTCTATTTGTTCCCATTAATTTGCATTAGTTTTAATTTTTTTTTTTTAAAAAAAAGGGCATTTAATTTTATTTTTTGAGTCAGAGTCTCACTCTGTCGCCCAGGCTGGAGTGCAGTGACATGCTCACAGCGACCACAGCCTCAACCTGCTAGGCTCAGGTGATCCTTCCACCTCAGTCTTCCAAGTAGCTGGAAACACAGGCGTGTGCCCCCACGCTCAGCCAATTTTTAAAAATTTTATTGTAGAAATGAGGTCTCGCCAAGTGGCTCAGGCAGTCCTCTGACCTCTGCCTACCAAAGTACTGGGATCACAGGTGTGTGCCACTGCACCTGGCCTACTTTTATAATTTTTAAAGGTTTAAAAAAAAGTAAAGTGGGGGACCTATATGTTCAAGTCACTTTTTTTTTTTTTAAAGAATTGGCATTTCCACATATGATGACTTGGAGCCATAGTGAGTAATCTCTAGGTCAAGTGAGCCACTAAAAATATAGATAAAGCAATTTATCTTAGCCATCTTCCTTCAATGCTCTCCCCCAACTAGAAGCCAGAGTTAAATGAATTTTTCATATAGTTTCTGAGAATATAAAGCGAGTAGCAAACACAAGCATGGTATGATACCATGATTTGTAAAAATGTGTATGTTCAGGAAAGAAGATGAGAAATAGTAATTGTGGAAATGTTAGCTTTACCTCAGTTTAGTTGAGATTTCAAGTGATTTTTTTACTAATGTTTATGAACTTCCATTTTTATAAGAATTTGTTATTTTTATAATCAGAAAGCATCATCAACAAGTTCTCTTTATTTTGAACAAAGGAGAAATGATCTTGTTTATTCTCATACTGAATGCTTGACACCAGATCTCTCTGGAAGTTTCTATCATGAGGATATGCCTGAAGCTTTGGATGAGATCAACTTTGGCAGATTCATGTTTAAATATGACTCCAGAAGAATGGTAGACCTGAAGCGACAAAAGTGAATAGAGATATTTTCAGCTGGAGGTGAAAATGTTGGGGGAAAAGCCTGTAAGGGAGTATTTGCAAAGTCGGACCCATCTTAATTACCCCAAAATGTTTCAGACAAAGGAGTACTCTTTTAATGCACCTACAACTGCCATAATTCCCCTGTTATCTCTTATATCCACGCTAAAGTACCCTTTTCCCATCGGGGCTTTCCAATCACAGTGACTCATCCAGCCGCAAAATTTAGTTTCCCGCCATGAGTATCCAGGATTGAGTCACTTTGATCAGTTCCTTCTTGTTTTAACTTCAGTAGAATTAGACTTGGGGACATTCAATTGAAAGATTCATGAATTGGGGGTGGGAGTCCTGGAAAAGGGGCTGGTGTGGTTATCAGGGAAATCAGCTGTATTATAGGAATGGGAAAGAGGCCAGGACACCGGATAATGAGGGAGTGGGATAGCCCGGAGGTAGAATAGTTTGCAAAGAAGATTAGATCCACATGCTGGCTGTCAGTCTTTGCTAGAGTATGGAGGCAGGAATTAATTGGTTGTGTGGATTTTAGGTAACCATTTTGCGGCAAGATGGCTTACAAGGCAAGATGACTCATCTCAATTATTTTTTTGCTCGCTAATTTTGTATGTACAGTATAGGCAGTTGCCCAAAGAAGAGCAAGAGAGAAGCTTTTACTCAGGAAAAAAAAACTGTACCCTTACAAATGCTTTTAACTGTAGGCATGCTTTCGGTATGTGAAAGTTATTTTTTGACACTATTTTTGGTCAAATTGTTTTTGATTTTTATGAAAAATGTTAATTTTTAAAGCACTCTGGTCTATCTCCCAACTGTTACTTTTATCACTCGAAAATGTGGTATTTTAAAAATATCATCACTGGTGTCATGCTAAGACTTGCCATGCGTTTCATAGTAATTAATGGTTTGGGGTTGTTTTTTTTAAGACTTTGGGACATGAAAAAGGAAAATGAAAGTTCACCAAAATTTTCATAGCCTTGTCTTTGGGTGATGACAGCAACTCTGCTTTTGGGTTTTTTTCTTTCCCCGCTTGTCCATATTTTAGTTTTCTATAATGAGCATTAAAAATTTTTATAAAGAAAAATTAAATTTATTAGAAGGGAAGATGTTAAGGAACAAACAAAAGATAGATTCATGATACTTTGAGTTATAGGCCATAAGCTTAGTCATTATTGAGGTCAGAAGCCCCTAAATATATTGTGTAACAATGAACAAATTTTAGCAGAGTGTCTTAGAAACCTTAAGGTTACACATCCTGTAAGTCATTACCAAAGAGCTGTGAAGTCCTCATATGGAATACAAGTATGACCACAGTCATTTAAATACATATTTCAATTTGGAGACTTCCTAAGCTTACTCAAGGAATAACTGAAGTTTGGGGATGGTTACTTATTTTTAACTTTGCAAGGGAGATTAATGAATTAAATTTATCTTGGGGCACCAGCTGTTATGGAAAAGCTGCACACCATTTTCTCTAACTTGGTTGTGGAAAATAAGAGTGTTCAGTGGAATAGTCTGTTGTCCTGGCACATGTGCCATTGGCCTCCTGAGTGTCTTGACTTAGGTATAATTAATAAAATAATAGCTGCTGATGGAGGGTATTTCCGGTAGTTATATTAAGAAGTCATGAGCATTCAGGTTTCTGGTGCATCTGTTTAATTTCCTGATAAAGGAGATCAATTAGAAAGGCAATGTCAGTGGCTCCCGACAAGTTCCCCTTAGATCATTTTCATTCTTCTCCATCAGTGTCAGAGGATCCTGAGAAGTTAAAGAATGAGAATGAACTCTGAAAGGATCTGAGTATCATTCCATATTTGATGAGCAGCGTGAGGAGCTTGGGAGGTGTGTGCACCACTGTTGTGAAAAGAAAGTTTGTTAATTCATTCCACACATACTTACTGAGTAGCTTTCATATGCCAGGTGCTGCTTCTTTTTTTTTTTTTAATAAATTTTTTATTTTAAAGATGTGGGGTACGATTCAGGGTTAGGCATACAAATGGTCATTATGCAGGTCCCCTTGTGGATGAAGTGTGCTGCCACCTCCCCTGGCAGTTTCCCACTACTGCCACTCCCGCCCCCGCCCTCCCCTGGCAGTTTCCCACTAGAGCCAATCCCTTTCAAAGTCCGCTTATGAGTGAGAACATGTGATACTCGGTTCTTTGTTTCTGTGATAGATCACTCAGTATTATAGCCTCTAAGTCCATTCAGGTTGCTGTGAAGTTCATAATTTTGTCCTTCTTTATGGCTATGTAATATTCCATCTTGTATATGTACCACATTTTTGTTTTTTTTTATCCAGTCCTCTTTCAATGGGCAGTATGGTGAGTTTCATGTTTTTGCTATTGTG
>CAUYQG010109009.1:0-17597 GCA_963574415.1 Tarsius wallacei
ATTGTAGAGATGAGGTCTCGCCAAGTTGCCCAGGCGGGTCTCGAACCCACGGGCTCAGGCAATCCACTCACCTCAGCCTCCCAAAGGCACGGGATTACAGGCTGAGCCATCGAGCCCGGCTGATGTGACTTTTTCAAAATACATTTTTAGTTTTCGAATTGTGTTAGATTTACAGAAATGTTGAGAAACTAGTATAGAGTTTGCATGCACCCCACACTCAGTTTGCCCTATTGTTAACTCTTACATTTTGTCACTATTAAATGAACCTGTATTGATTCATTCTTTTCAAATAAAATCCATACTCTGTTTACATTTCCTTAGTTTTTACCCAATGTCCTTTTTCTGTTTTAGAAATCCTTCAAAATACCTCTGCGGCATAAAAACCAAAGTGTTTTTTCTATTCTCTTACTCAAGAATCAATGCAGAAGACTTCTGTGACCTCTGATCGTCAAGAAGAGTGTAGACTTCTCCTCATCAGCAACCAATCATTTCTGCAGCAGACATTAGGTGGGTATCTCTAATTTGATTCAATTCTGATGCTATCTAGCCAGAAATGGCATCACATCTCACAGATTGAGGGCTCAGTGTCACAAAACTGCTCACCACTTCTGATGCCAATAGTAAGCTCCAGGTTATTTTACTCATGCTTCTGATTGACTGGTTATATAAATCAGGGTTCCCACAATCCCTTCCTTGGGTTTGACTAATTTGTGAGAGTGGCTCACAGAACTCAGGGTACACTAATGTTTACTAGTTTGTTAGAAAGGATGCCAGGCCTGGCATGGTGACTCAGCCTATAATTCCAGCACTTTGGGAGGCCGAGTTGAGAGGATTGCCTGAGCCTGGAGGGTCAAGACCAACCTGGGCAACTTGGTGAGACGTCATCTCTACAATAAATCACAAAAATTAGCCGGCGTGGTGGCGTGCATCTGTAGTTCCAGCTACTTGGAAAGCTGAGATGGAAGGATCAGAAAGATCGCCTAAGTCCAACAGGTAGCACTCCAGCCTGGGAGACAAGAGTGAGATTCCAACTCAAAAAAAAAAAAAAAAAAAAGGATGTCACAAAGAATACTAATAAGCACCAGATGGAAGAGAAAGATAGAGGCGAGATATGTGGGAAGCCATGCAGAGCTCCCGTGCTCTCTCTGGGCACGACGTCCTCCAGCAATCTCCCCACATGTTCAGCAACCCAGAAGCTCCCAGAATCCAGTCTTTTGGGGTTCTTATGGAAGCTTTATTATGTAGGTGTAATTGATTAAGTTGTTGGTTATTGATGATCAATTCAACCTTCAGCCCTTCTCTCTCTCCAGAGTTTGGGAGTTGGGGTTAGAAGTCCCAACCCTCTAATCATGATTTGGTCTTTCTTTTTTTAAATTTGTATTTTTTAATTTACATATTTATTATTATTTTTTATTATAAAGATGTGGGGTACACTTCAGGATTAGGTATACAGTGTTGATTATGCAGGTACCCTTGTTGATGAGGGATGCCCCTCCCTCCCCTAGCAGTTTCCCTCAATTGCCAATGCCACCGCCCCTCCCCTGACAGTTTCCCACTACTGCCAGTTGTTTTCTTATAGTATTCTAATTGTTCAAGTTCCACTTATGAGTGAGAGCATATGGTACTCTGTTCTTTGTTTCTGTGATAGATCACTGAGTATGAGCAACTCTAAATCATCCAAATCCTTCTCTATGGCTGCATAATATTCCATTGTGTATATGTATCACATTTTTTTTATCCAGTCCAGCTTCGATGGGCAGCATGGTTGGTTCTGTGTTTTTGCTATTGTGAATAGATTTGTGTGCACGAATCTGCTTTGTAGAATGATTTGAGTTCCTCTGGGTATATTTCCAATAGGGGAATTGCTGGGTCATATGGAAGGTCAATTTCTAGTTCTTTCAGAAACTGCCACACTGCCTTCCAAAGAGGTTGCACTAGTTTGCATTCCCACCAGCAGTGTAGAAGGGTTCCCTTTTCTCTGCTTCCTCACCAGCATCTGTTGTTGTTTGTTTTATTAATGATGGCCATTCTTACTGGGCTTTGGTGGTATCTCAATGTGGTTTCGATTTGCATTTCTCTGATGATGAGTGAGGCTGAGCACTTCTTCATGTGTCTGTTGGCTGCCATTATATCTTCTTTTGAGAAGTGTCTAGGAATATGAAATTTTAATGGTACTCCTTTTGGCCTTTAAAAATAAGAACTAAAACAGTTTGACTATAGTGGGAAAGTAACTCTTTCCTTTCTCCTTTTTCTCCCAAATTCACAATTTTTTTTTCATTCTTGAATGAGGTTGAACTCTTTGTGTGAATTTTTTTCCTTCAGATGGCATACATTACTAAAAACTGGCATATTGTAGCAGTAGATATTCATTTATATATATAAGCATATTTTAAATGTATGGAATCTTTGTAAAATGAAAGTTTAAATGTCCTTCTGTGGAATAAAATTCCATCACTACTTATTATCTTCTTTCCCAATAATCCTACTACCATTTGAACTACCCATTTAGACCTTCCTGTTAACAGTATATATTAAATTAATAGTATGCTATTTTATGTCTGTTAATATACTAGTATTCCCAAATCTGTGTGTGTGTGTGTGTGTGTGTGTGTGTGTATGTTATTTTTGGGGGGGAGGGCATTTCTTTTTAGTTTGGGGGTCAATAATTTGGCATCTCTTAAGCTCCCAGTAGAGAAGATATTCCGCTCAACATATAGTACAATGTTTTTGCATTTCACTGGGTATTCATCCTATTTATAAGTAATAAGATTCCTGTGATTATAGATTGAATATAAGTTGGCAAATAACTGACTCTTATCTGTAATGACATGGTCCTCATTCCCTTAAAAACAGGAACATACGTTTTATGCCACTATTAACAGTATCCCATTTAGAAGAAATCCCTTACTTTGCTTCCTTGGAAATCATAGATACCTTGGGAGTTTTCTTATTTAAAAATATCTACAAAATGAATGGAATAAAACATTTTACCTCTTTTATCTCTTTTAATGGAGGTTCCAACTGGTATAAAGTCAAGCCAAAAACGCCTGCCTCTGAAGACCCTAAATGATTGCAAAGCATTAATTTTAGTAAACATAATTTGCCTTTTCCAGTTTTAAAATGGCATTTTCTTCTAAATGCTAATTGAATAGTTTTACTGTTTAACTTATGATGAACACTTACATTAAATGTTGTCATTATTTTACTCATGATATAGGACAATTTTTATGATGACTTTCAGCTTCATAAACTTTGTTTTCTCTTTAGCTTAGGACTTCATTTGTTGCCTTTTTACCCAAGATATGAAATATGAAATACATAATTGTGAGATTGAGTAAAAATACTATTTTTTTTCCTGAAATATTCTTTGAATGTGGCATTTTAGAAAAGAAGGATGAACCGGGTGTGGTGTCTCATGCCTGTAATCCCAGCACTTTGGGAGGCTGAGGCAGGTGGATTGCTTGAGCCCAGAAGTTTGAGACCAGCCTGGGAAACGTAGCAAGACCCATGGTGCATCTCTACAAAAAATAAAGAATTTAGCCAGGTGTGATGGCATGTTCCTGTAGTCCTAGTTACTCAGAAGGCCTAGGAGGAAAATTGCTGAAGCCCAGGAGTTTGAGGTTGCAGTGAGCCATGATCATGTGTCACTGCCCTCCAGCCTGAGTGACGGAGTGAGACCCCGACTCAAAAAAACAAATAAACAAAAAAAAGAAGGATAAATGAGATTTAGAAATGTTTTGCAATAGAAAAAATAATTTTATGACTAGATAGCTGACTATTATACACTTGAAATTTGGTGACTCTCATAAGGTAATGAATATATTTCTCCATACAACGTAGTTTAGTACAAATTACCTTTAAAAAGCCTGTATTTATATTCAGCTCTCTGAATGATATTTAATGATGATGTGGGTACTTCAACTCTAGTTATTCAAGGCTGACATACAGGTCCTTTGTATTGTTCACCAACAATGATGTAGAATAGATGGTATTAATGGGTGAATTCAGGCTTTCTGTAAGTTCTTAGCTTTTTAACTTAAATGTCTTTTTAAAGTATGTATAATGGAGAAAGATAACAGATACGGACAGACTGTCTTCAGTACTCTTTCAGAATGTTCATGCTCTGTTCAGTTTGGTGTTGAGATCACCTGCATCAGAATCATCTGATTCTACTGCATTCAAATAAAATCTGTAATACTGGGCCCCAAATCTGTGGCATCCAAATCCTGATTGGGTGGGGCTCAATAGTGTGCATTTGGCAAGTTAATTAAGTGGTTGTTATATATTATACAGTTTTAGAAACACTACCTTAAATTGTTTTTAAGAATTGAATTCATTTAGCAAATATGTATCAGTTTGGCATTTAGTAACACCCTTTACAACTCAGGACTTCTCATGGTAATTTGACATTTGTTTTTCTTAACTGCGTTTTAGTTCCAATATATAGGTGATAACTGGCACCATGTCTGCTGTTTAATCTATTTTTCTAATAAAGGACCTCTAGCAAATTAATGCCAAAACCATATAGTGGTTGCAAAGGCTGGATATTTGGATCTTAGGAAAGGCATGACTGTCAGCTTTCTTTTCCTTGCACATATGGACTAGGCAGAAATGCTCCAGGAGCTACCATCTGAGGCGGCATGTAGTCAGTGACTTACTAAATCCTTCTGTATCCACCGCATTAAATATGCACTTCTACTTTTCTTAACGTTTGGCACCTTCCATGATTGGGTACTCTCCTGCCTAGAATCTAACCTTCTTTTTCACTCCTCTCCAACTCTTGCTCATATTGTGCCTGTGCTCAACTGCGCCTTCTCACCCAAAATAGCCTCTTCTCTTCGCCCTCCTTCAGATTTAGCTTTGGGCCTTCCTCTCTCGTAAATCTTTCCTTTAACTCTGTGGTTAAGAGGATAGAGCCCAACTTTGCCACTCACTAACTGTGTGATCTCAAGCTAGTGATCAAGTACTCCATACTTCAGAATGGCTATAATAAAGGAACATGCCTGAGGTAAGTATTCTAAATAGATTATCATAACTAAAGATCAAAACAGTGCCTAACGGGTATCTAAATATCAACTATTGTTATTAATGGCAGTAGTGTGACTCTCATTTGTCTCCGATTTGCTATATGTACCACACACATTAGCACAACTATAAACTCTTGAATATTTCTTTTTGTTTCAAGGAGATTATAGCCAACCTGAGTACAGGAACATTGTCATTCGTTATCCTCAGAGTACTAGCACATAACAAGGTTCATTAAATTTTTTGAGGAATTGAATCTTTATCTGCTTCAAGAATGGTACTGGACACATAGTCCCTGCTCAGACTGAAAACTCTGTGAAAGGTGAGGACTAGGCACATTCCTTACCAAGCATGGTTAAGAAATGCATTAGTTCCTACATAGACCGTATGCTCACTAGGGCTTACTCTACACAGAGCTTGTTAGGGTATCATGAACGCAAAAGTACTTAATAAATATTATTAGTATTATTAATAGTAATAATGTTTGTTCTGGCCCTGTTGTGGAGTCTATGTTCCCTTTAGTCTTTTCATTTATTCTTAGGGCACAACCAGATTATGGGAGAGGTGGAGTGGCCATCTGTTCTAGATCTAGTCTTGAATATGGAATTTGGCCCTGGGGTGAAATCAAGTACTTTGAGCATCTGGGCTGGATATATGTGGCAGAGCTGAGGCTTTGAATTCTCCTAATAACGGAATAAAACACTCAAGGGAAATTTCTAGAAGTATTTGCTCAGTTTGACTCAGCCCTGACATAGGCTTGTTAATGTGCTTGTATTTGAGAGTCATATGCCAAGCTCCATCTTCTCAATGGTTTTTGTTAGCTATCAAATAAATACCAGCCAAAAAACAATATTTAGCTGGAAGCTTAAATGGTTTTATTATTAGTGTGTACTTGCTTTGGTAAGATTTAGTAAGATGTTTTTGGTATACAAATTTCTTCCTTCTTTAGTGAAAACATTTGTGGAACATTGCAATTTTATTTTTATACATATAATTGTTAATATTTTGGCGTACTGTTCTACTCTCTTAATTATGAGTTATAAGCATTTCTGTCATATAATTCATTTCTTTTCATCCTGTCATTTTACTAAAAAAAAAATGACAGCTGTTTTCAGAGAAAGCTTTCTTAATAAAAATACAGTACCTTAACTGGTGAACTTTAAAATATGTAAATTATATCTCAATAAAGTTGTTTACAATGCTGTTTTTAAAAAAGACATTACTTCTCCAAGAAACCATGAGAATAATGGTGACTCCAGAGTATTTGAGTAGCCAATTATTACCTTCCTCAACCTAATCTTACAGAAAAAAGTCTAAGCAATCCATAATGACTCAATGAAACTAAAAATTATATGTAGCTAGCTATCACAGGCAAAGGTTCATGATAAAGACTGGAAAACTAGACCTTATAAGACAAATGCAGTAGCTTACTGACTTTTTCCTAGACACTATTGTTGGCTGGTTACAATAAATTATGTAATAATAATTGAAAAGTAGAGTAAGTTTAAGTTGATATATACAACCAAGAAAGTATTCATATTTCAAAAATGTCCTCAGATATTGGGGTAATTCCTAGCCCATGATATTCCAAGAATTTTAAGAAGGCCGACATAAATTTTTGAAAATTACCCTAAAATTTACTGAATACTTACTTTGTGTCATACAGTGTTTTTACTTATCTTGAAAAGACTTGTTGCCAAGGATCATTATTCAACTAATGTGAATAGACTAACATTTTAAACAACTTTTAGTGTTTTTTAGCAATGGATTATTTAAAGAGTTTTCCAAAGTATGGGGGCTTTAGAGTTGCTTAGAGAGAAACAGCAGATTGTAAGCATGTAAAAGAAGGCAACTTTGTAACAGATAGAAGAGAAGTAAAGATAAAAGAAGCAGTACCCAGAGGCGAAAACAGGCTGATTTGTTTGAGAGAGAGAGAAAGATGATCATATAAAAACAAAAAGTTGGCTTTGATATATGGGTGGAAGGTGAAACATTTCAATGAACTTAGTGCAATGGAAGTGCTACTATATATGTGAAAGTATATTTTGCAAAGGAAAAGGATTATTTGTACATGAAAAGTATACTTTTACCAAATAAAATAGTATTTTCTAATAATAAAGGCATTTTAAATGAAGGCATATGGAATTCATCATATATAACAGTGCTACTCATTATATAGGCTACTTAGCATTGGTTAATTCTACCTCATTTAGATACCTTTTTTTAATGACATTTGAGTGGTTCATGGGGATGGATCCTGGAATTCCCATATTATTCACCCAATTTAGAAATTCTGTTGGGATGTATAAAGTGTAAGAATTATTTAAATAGATTTCAGAAGCCCATCGGAGCATATGATCACCCACCCATATTTATTTGCACCTCATTGTAGAATGTTAGTCATACAGTTTAGACCCTGGATTATGATCATTCTGGAGCTGATAATTCAGTTTGCACACTGAGTTTTATCTCCTTATACTCCCAAGGACTTTGCCCCTGTAGTTTCAAACCTACACTCTGCACCACAATATACTCTCTATTAAGGATCTTTTTTTTTTTTTTTTTTTTTTTTTTTGTGTTGGAGTCTCACTCTGTCGCCCAGACTGGAATGGAATGCAGTGGCACACTCTCGGCCACCGCAGCCTCAACCTGCTGGGCTCTGGCGATCCTTCCGCCTCAGCCTTCCAAGTAGCTGGAACTACAGGTGTGTGCTACCATGCCCGGCTAATTTTTGATTTAATGTAGAGATGAGGTCTCACCAAGTTGCCCAGGCGGGTCTCGAACCCACGGGGTCAGGCAATTCACTCACCTCGGCCTCCCAAAGCACGGAATTACAGGCTGAGCCACCGAGCCCAGCCTATGGATCACTTTCATTAGCAAACACACATCATTTACGGAAAAAAACCCTTCACTTGACTTTATGTCTCCTCTAGCCACTGACTCATGTTTTCCCCTCCTTGTATAGCAAAACAGTTCAAAAGTAACACCTGTTCTTTCCCCACTTTCTTATCTTCCATTCTGTGTTGAACCTTCTCCAGTTGGAATTGGGCTTTCTCCAATTAGGCTTTCAGTCTTATTACTCCACCAAAGAGGTTGTCACCCATAACTTCCGTACTGCCCACTCTCTTATCTTATTTGAACTCTTGGCAGCATTGACATTGCTGAACACTCTTTCCTGCTTGAGACACTTTTTACAGACCTTTATGAGGTCCCACACTGTCCTGGTTTTTCTTATCTAGCAAGTCTTTCTCTGACTTCTTTGCCGATCCTTATTATCTTCATGACAAACATAAATGTTGGCATTTCCGAGGATTCAGTCATTATACTTCTCCTTTTCACTGTCTATACTCACTTTCCAGACGGTCTCTCCCAATACCCCAGTTTAAAATACCATATTCTGACCTATGACTCCCTAATGTCTAGTCTGAACCTGTCCTTGAAACTGAATTTTAAACTTACCTGCCTAATTGTGGTTTTTACTTGGATGTCTAATAGGCATCTCCTACTGAAAATGTACAAAAAGTTGAAAAAACGATTTTACTTCTTCTGGCTTTACTTCCCTTATGGTGTTACCTATCTCAAAAAATTTTTTTCTAGTAATCCAGATGATTAAGCCTCAAACCTGGAGCCATTCTTGGCTCTTTTCTTTCTCTCACTTTGCATTTCTAATTTTTTTAATTTAAATTTTTTTCTCCCTCTGCCACCTAGGCTGGAGTGCAGCAGCATGCATAGCTCACTGTAACCTTGAACTCTTGGCTTCAAGTTATCCTCCCATCTCAGTCTCCCAAGTAGCTAGAACTACAAGCATGTGCCACCATGCCTGGGTAAATATATTTTTTAACCGTAGAGGCAGGATCTCACTATATTGCCCAGGCTGGTCTCAATCTCCTGGCCTCAGGCTGTTCTCCCACCTCAACCTCCCAAAGTATGGGGATTACAGGCATGAGCTACCATGGCCAGCCTCACATTGTATTTATAATGCTTCACCAAATCCTGTCTGCTATTATTTAAAAATAAATCCAGAATTCTGCTACCTGTCACCACTGCTCTTGTCCTGGTTCATCATCATTTCTTGCTTGTACCTCTGCATTAGTCTCTAGTCAGTCTCTCTTTCAGCTCTTGCTCCAGAACAGTCTTTTATCCATCTCTTAGCAGAGCAGTCCTTTTAAAACGGTAAATGTATTGTCCCTCCCTTGCTCAAAACTCTCTCATGATATAGCTTCTCATTACACAGTAACATGGAAAGCCTTGACTGATCTAAAAGGACTCCATGATCAACCATGCTGTTACTTCCGTAACTTCACTTTCTACTACATTTCACCTCCCTTATTCGACTTTAACCTTTCTTGCACACTGACTTTCTTGCTCTTTTTTGAACACTACAGGCCCTCTTCTCTCTCAGTGCCTTTGCCTTCTTCTTCCATATATTCCATTAGCTTATCTTGTCACTTCTTCAGGTCTCTCTGCCCTGTCAACTTTAGAACAAATAAATAATGTAAAACAAATAAGTTAGTAAAACTTGTAAGTTGGTTAAATCTAAACAATTGTTGACCTTAATGATTACAGTATTAGAAATGGAGGTAGTGGGTTAGTTGGAAGAGTTAAATTTCTTTTTTTGGTGAAAGAATATGGAATATGAGGAACTCTAGATATTGATTGAAAATATAATATTAAATATATGTTTAACATATTTAAAGATGACTGTAAGAATACTTAACTTTTAAAGAATGTGAGAGACAGGAATGAAGAAAGCTCCATCAATCTAATACAAGCCAGGATATAAAGAAAGAAGAAAGGAGGGAAAAAGGAAAGAAGGAAGAAAGGGTGATAAAAATAAGAAAAGTGGTAAATAAGAAAGATGGAATTCAGACACCCCTTACATATAGGCATACCTCATTTAATTGTATCCTGTTCTATTGCACTCCTCAAATATTGTTTGTACCAATTGAAGGTTTGTGGCAACCCTGTGTCAAGCAAGTCTTTCAATGTTGTTTTTTCAAGTGTATGTTCACTTTGTGTGTCTGTGTCACTTTTTGGAAATTCTTGAAATATTTCAAACTTTTTTATTTTCATTATATTTGTTATAGTGATCTGTGCTCAGTAATCTTTGATGTTACTATTGTAATTGTTTTGTGGTGGCATGAACCACACCCATGTAATACAACAAACTTAATCAGTAAGTGCTATGTGTGTTTTGAATGCTCCACCAAATGGCTGTTTCTCCCTCACTATCTCTCTCTCCTTGGGCTTCCCTATTCCCCGAGATACAACAATATTGCAATTAGTTGGCCTAGTACTGCAATTAGGGCATCTACTAGCTCTACAATGATCTCTAAGTGTTCAAGTGAAAGGAAGAGTCGCATATCTCTCACTTTAAATCAAAACGTCACATCCATTGATCTATTTCTCCCTTCTCACTCTAACCAAGTGATGACAGAATAATACACTTGAAATACTACAGAGACACAAAGTTGTAATGTGTATTGTTTTACTGTTGGAATTTTTTATTGTAGCATTGTATAATAACCTGGAAATGTTTACTTGTGCCTTTGGTTTAAATTATTAAATTTTTCCATTTTATAAGTAGAACAAAAAGCTAGAAATGATTAAGCCTAGTGAGGAAGTCATGTCAAAAGCCTAGGTAGGCTGAAAGTAGGCCTTTTGCACCAAACAGCCAAGTTGTGAATGCAAAGGAAAAGTTTTTGAAGGAACTTAAAAGTGCTGCTCCAGTGAGCAAATGGTAAGAAAGTGAAACAACCTTATTTCTGACAAAGTGAGAGTTTGAGTGGCCTGGAGAGGCGATCAAACCAGCCACAACATTCTCTGAAGCCAAAGCCTACTTGAGAGGAGGGTCTTCACTCACTTCAATTCTCTGAAGGCTGAGAGAGGCGAGGAAGCTGCGGAAGAAAGGCTTGTGAGTTTCAAGTCCAGAATCCTTCTCTGTGCCATAAAAGGCCAAGATGAACTGTTAGGGGTGATGCAGAATCTGCAGCAGATTACTCAGAAGATCTAGCTAAGATCATTGATATAGCAACTACACCAAACAACTGGTTTTCAGTGTAGACAAAACAACCTTCGATTGGGAAAGGATGCCATCTAGGACTTGGACAGCTACAAAGAAGTCAATACCTGGTTTCAGAGCTTCAAAGACGCAGGCTGACTCCCTGGTTAGGAGCTAATGCCCCTTTAAATTGAAGGCAGTGTTGATTTCTTATTCGGAAGATCCTAGGGCTCTTACAAATCATGCTACGTCTATTCTGCCTATGCGCTATAAATGGAACAACAAAGCTTACACCACATCATCACATCTGTTTACAGCATGGTTTAACTGAATACTTCAAGCCCCTTCTTGAGACCTACTACTTAGAAAAAAAGATTCCTTTCAAAATATTACTGCTTCTTGACAGCGCACCTATTCACTTAAGGTCTCTGATGGAAAAGTATAATGAGATTAATGTTTTTTTCATGTCAGCTAACACAGCATCCATTCTGCAGCACATGGTTCAAAGAGTAATTTTAACTGTCTGTCTCATTGTTTAAGAAATATATTTCATAGGGCTCTAGCTCCCATAGATAGTGATTCCTGTGGTGGATCTGGGCAAGGTCAATTGAAAACCTTCTAGAAAGGATTCACCATTGTAGCTACCATTAAGAGCATTTGTGACTCATAGGAGGAGGTCAGAATGTCAATATAGCAGGAATTTGGATGGTTCATTCTAACCCTCACAGATAACTTTGAGGGAGTCAAGACTTCAGTGGAGGAAAGAACTGCAGATGTGGTAGAAATAGCAAGAGAACTAGAATTAGAAGTAGAGCCTGATGATGTGACTGAATTGCTACAGTTCAAACTTGGTTGCATGAGGAGTTGCTTCATATGGATGAGCAAAGAAAGTTGCTTTTTGAGGTAGAATCTACTCCTGGTGAAGATGCTCTGAACGGTGTTGAAATGACAACAAAGGATTTCGAATATACTATGAACTTAGTTGATAAAGGAGGATTAGGGTTTGAGAGGATTAACTCCAATTTTGAAAGAAGTTCCACTGTGGGAAAATGCTGTCAAACAGCATTGAATGCCACAGAGAAAACCTCTAGTGAAAGGAAGAGTCGATTTATGTGGCAAACCTCACTGCTGTGTTTTTTAAGGCATTGCCAGCCCCCCTAACCTTCAGCAGCCATCGCCCTGATTAGTCAGCAGCTGTCACCATCAAGGCAAGGCCTTCCGCCAACAAAAAGATGTTGACTTGCTGAAGGCTGAAATGATCATTAGCATTTTTATCAATAAAGTATTTTTAAATTAAGGTTATGTACATTCTTTTTAAAAAATAATGCTATTGCACAATTACAGTATAGTATAAGCATAACTTTTATATTCACTGGGAAATCAAAACGTTTGTGTGACTTGCGTTATTGCTGTATTTGCTTTATTGTGGTGGTCTGGAACCAAACCCGGAGTACCTCTGAGGTGTGCCTGTATTTTGATTATTAACTCTTATCAGATACATGGTTTGCAAATATGTTCTTTCATTTTGTAGGTTCCCTTTTTACTCTGCTCTTTGCTGTGCAGAAACTATTTAGTGTGATATAATCCTATTAATGTATTTCTGTTTATGTTTCTTGAGCTTTTCGTATCATTTCCAAAAATGCATTGCCCAGACCAATGTCCTAGAACTTTTTTCCTGCATTTTCTTAAGAGTCCTGTTTTATTTTGTTATTTTAGGGACAGGGTCTTGCACTCTATTATCTAGGCTAGAGTACGGTGGCATGATCAAAGCTCACTGTAACCTCAAATTCCTGGGCTCAAGTGATCCCCTCACTTCAAGCTCCTGAGTAGCTAGGACCATAGATGTATGCCACCATAACTGGCTAATTTTTAAAATTATTCTATAGATATGGGGTCTTGCTATGTTTCCCATGCTGGTCTCACATTCCTGGCCTCTAGCAATCCTCCTGCAAAGTGCTGGGATTATAGGCATGAGCAACCGTGCTTGGCACAAATAAATAAATAAACAAACAAACAAATACAATTTAAGATATAGAGGCTCTCACTATGTTGTCCAGGGTGGACTTGCCCACCTGTGCTCAAGCATCTTCTAGGAATGTTATACTTCTAGGTCTGACATTTAAGTCTTTAATCCATCTTGAGTTTGTTTTTTTTTAATGGTATAAGATAGGAGTTCAATTTCAACTTTTTTTCTTTTTTGCACTTAGATATTCAGTTTTTCAGCACCATTTATTAAAGAGACTGTCCTTTTACCATTGTGTATTTTTGGCACTCTTGTCGACTGTATATATGTGAATTTATTTCAGGGCTCTCTATTCTGTTCTAGTGGTCTATATGTCTGTCTTTATGCCAGTGCCATATTGTTTTGATCACTGTAGGTTTATAAAAAATGGGTTGAGTACTTGAATACAAATTTCTCCAAAGAAAAATAACAAATGGCCGGCGGAAAAAGCTCAATGTCGCTGGTCATCAGGGAAATGCAGTTTAACAGCCCAATGAGGTGACCCAACATATTTGTCAGGATAAATATGGACAAAGATGTGGAGTAATAGGAGCCTTTGCACATTGTTGGTAGGAATGCAAAACAGTGCAGCTGCTATAGAAAACAGTATGGAGATTTCTCAAAAGGTTAAAAAGGGAATAACCATATGATTTAGCAATCCCTCTTCTGGGTATTTATCCAAAAATTTGAAATTGTGATCTCAAGTAAATATTAGCACTCCTATGTTATTGCATCATTATTCACAATAGCTAAGATGTGGAAACAACCTAAATGCCCATCAAAAGCTGAAAGGATAAAGAAATGTTTTTTAAAACAAACAGTTGATTACTAGTCGTAAAAAAAGAAAGAAATTCTGCAACATGCACCAACATGAATAAGCCTTGATGGCATTATCTAAGTGAAAAAGCCAGTCAAAGAAAGACAAGTGCTAAATGGTTCCACTTATAGGAAGTAACTAAAATAGTCAAATTTATAGACTCAAAGAGTGGAATGATGTTTGGCAAATATAGGGGAACATGGGAAATGGGGAGTTATTAATTAACAGGCCTAAAGGTTCTGTAAAGCAAGATGACTAGGCCTTAAAAATTTGCTGTACAACCTTGTACCTATAGCTGACAGTAGTGTAATGTATTATTGAATAATAATATAGTAATTGTGTACTTGAAAATTTGTTAAAGAAGATAGATCTTATGTTAAGTATTCTAACACAATAACATAAAATTAAGAAGAAAAGAAAAATCCTTGAAGGAAATAGTGTATTCGAGAGAGAGAGAAATATGGAATGACCTGATTTGTATAAATCCAAATAGACCAATCATTACAATATATGTAATAGAACTGACTATGTTTTTTGAACAAAGAGGAGAAAAGAGAGACGATGAAATTATGAAGAAAGGTACACTGCAAATATAGTTATCAAGCTTAAAAAAATAAAATACTGAAACATATGGCATCCTAGAGCTAGCTTGTACCAGCTCACAAGAACGACTTTTGTATCTCTCTTCCTAACTCTACATGTTGGTTCCTTAAAATGAATCATAGTACGTGCATTTATACCACAGAATGAAACAAACATTACAAATCATGCTCCTCCACCCACACTCGAAGAGCTGATTTACAAGCACACAACTGAATATATACTAGATAAATGCTAACAAAAAGAAGACATATCAATATTATTCTGATACAAAATAAATGGCAAGAAATCATTAGGATAGACAAGAAGGGCTATTTCATATGGATAAAAATGGAGTGCAAGGAAAAGGTAAAAGTCATGAATGTTTATGTACCTGGCAACACGTTAAACAAAATTTGATGGAAACACAAAAAGGAATTGATGAACCTATAGGCATAGTTATTGTCCTGTAGCATATTTAATGTATACTATACTCAAAAATCAATAATTCAAGTAGAGAAAATGTATGACTGCTTTTTAAAAAAAACTCGTGGAACATTCATAGAGACTACTTACATCTTAAGCAACAAAGTTTAACAGTTCAAAAAGGGAAAAATCACTTTGGCTATCTGCCCTGAATATGATATAATATAACTGTTATTTAACAAAATAAGTGCCCAAATTATCTGTATACTTAAAATTTTTAAACTCTTCTGTATGATTTGGAGTTAATGAAGAAATAAAAAGTGACTTTATGAACTGTTTCAAAATGAACAACAGTGAGAGTACCAAAACCTTTGGAATTCAGCCAAAACTTAACTTTGAACTTAAGATGCTAGAAAAAGAAAACAAAGGAAATGGAATCACAGAGGAGTACATAGGAATCTTAAAACTATGTGCATAATACATTTATTTTTCTTTAAAAGCAAACTTGTTAAGTTTCTGCCTGGGCAGGGAGCCAAATGGGCAACCTTGCCTAACTAGAGAGCCCAGCCCACCTAGAGAGCTTGAAAAGCAAGCTTCCTGGTCTCAGAGCTTAGCTTACAGACCCTCCTAGGCAAGGAGCTAACCCACCGTCCTTACCTGACTCTGGGGCACAATCTGGGCCCCACTGGCCAAGGAGCCCAGATAGCAACCCCACTTGGCTGTATAACCCAGCCCACAGCCCTGCCCATTTACTAAACAAAGCCTATGGTCATGACTGAGCAGGGAGCAAAGCCACTGACTGCTAAATCACGGCATACAGTCAATTTTCTCACCTAGTCATGGAGCCCAGCCTTTATCCCTAACCATATGTGGGCTATAACTGACAGCCCTATCCAGGCAGTGAGCCCAGCCAACAACCCTGTCCAAGTGTGGAACACATCAACAATCCCTCCTGATCAAGGAGCCAGCCTATATACCCTCTTGATCTGGGAGCCCTGAAACAACCCTGGTCAACCACAGAGCAAAGCCAGTGGTCCTACCAGGATGGAAAACACAGCCAACTACACCATTTGGCCCAGCCTGGGTGCTTCCCAACTGTGGATGATTGTTGAGCCTAGCCTGTAACCCTCCCCAATTACAAAGTCTAACCAGTTGCACCACATGGCCAAGGAACATAGCCTGCAATCCCACCTGACCAGAAGCAATCACAGAGCCCATCCAGCAGTCCTGCCTGACTACAGAGCCCAGCCAGTGGTCCCACTTGACCTCAGAGCGTGGACAGCAGCCCTGCCCAACTAGACAACCTGACAGGAAGCACTGCCTACTCTTCTACTTGCTGGCTGTCCAGATCCAAAGGTTAGACTAACTGGAAAAGGCCTATTCCTGCTGTAGCAAGCTTGTAAAGCCTGGAAGAAGTGGTTGCTTCCTAAAATGTGCAGATACACAGATACAAGAATTATGAGGAACCGTGCAAACATGATGTCATCAAAGGAAACTAATAGCACTCTAATAACTAACCCTAAAGAAATGAATATCCATGAACTGACTGGCAAAGAATTCAGATTAGCTATTTGAAGTTCAGTCAATTACAAGAAAAAATGATAGATAACTAAATGAAAATAGGAAGACATTATATGATCAAAATGAGATGTTCAACAAAGAAATATCATAAGGAAAGAAAAAGAAATCCTAGAGATGAGGAATGGTATGACAACTGAAAAATTCAAAGGGGGCTTCAACAGCAGACTAGATCAAGTGTAAGAAAGAATCAGTGAACTCAAAAGGAGATCAGCTGAAATTATCCACTCAGAAGAGTAAAAAGAAAAAGAATGAAATGAATAAAGAAAGCCTACAGAAATTATATGACACCATCAAACAAAACAATATATATACATCATAGGAATTTCAGAAGAAGAGAGAAAAAACAGAAAGCCTCTTTAAAGAAATATTGACTGAAAACTTTCTAGATTTGTAAAGAGAAATAGACATGCAGATTCATGAGACCCAAAGGTTCCCAACAGGTTGAACCCAAAAAGGTCTATAACAATACACATTACAATTAAATTTTAAAAATTCATAAGACAAATAATTTTGAAAGTAGCAAGAGAAAAATGACTCATCACATACAAGAAGCCCTCATAAACTGTCAATGGATTTCTCAGCAGAAACTTTGTAGACCAGGAGGATATGACATGATATATTCAAAATATTGAAAGATAAAAACTGCCAATAAGGAATACCATAGGCAGCAAAGCTATCCTTCATAAATGAAGGAGAGACACTTTCCCAAACAAACAAAAGTAAAGGGAGTTTATGACCCTTAAAAGGGATACTAAAGGAAGTTTTCAAGCTGAAAAGAAGGGACTGATTAATAAAGCTAAATACAGAGTTTAAGAATTCTCTGACATTGTAATGGATTTATCTAAGTAACTTTCAACTCTTAGGAAAGTTTTTTATTTAAGAAAGTATTAAGAGGCTGGGCTCGGTGGCTCAGCCTGTAATCCTGCGCTTTGGGAGGCCAAGGTGAGTGGATTTCCTGAGCCCGCGGGTTCGAGACCTGCCTGGGCAACTTGGCGAGACCTCATCTCTACAATAAAAATCCAAAAATTAGCCGGGCGTGGTAGCGCGCGCCTGTAATTCCAGCTACTCGGAAGGCTGAGGCGGAAGGATCGCCGGAGCCCAGCAGGTCGAGGCTGCGGTGGCCGGGAGCGGCCACTGCACTCCAGTCTGGGCGACAGAGTGAGACT
>CAUYQG010109011.1:0-44948 GCA_963574415.1 Tarsius wallacei
TAATAAGAACAACAAAATGCCTCTCAATGAAATCAAGGATGACACAAATAGAAAAACATTCCATGCTCATGGACTGGAAGAATCATATACAGACAAAAAAGACCGTGAATAGCCGAAACAATCCTCAACAAAAGGAACAAAGTGGGAGATATCACACTTCCAGATTTTAAACATTACTATAAAGCTAGAGTAACCAAGATGGTATGGTATTGGTAGAGGCGTAAGTACATAGACCAATGGAACAAATAGAGATTCAGGAAGTAAAAGCATGGACTGTCAACCAACTCATCTTTCACAAAGCCACCAGTAACAATCATTGGGGAAAGTATTTCTTATTTAGCAAATGGTGCTGGGAAAAATGGCTAACCACATGCAGAAGAAAGAAACTGGACCACTACCTATCACCACATAAAAAATCAAATCAAAATTGACCAAGGACCTAAACATAAAACCTCAAACTTTAAGAATCCTGGAAGAAAATGTAGGAAACACCTTTCTGGACATCAGAGTAGGCAATTAATTCATAACCAAGTCCACAAAAACAAGTGCTACAAAAGTTAAGATAGGTGGGATCTCATCAAACTGAAAAAGTTTTTGCACATCAAATGAAACCATAAAGAGAGTAAAACAAACAAACAAACAAACACAGAATAGAGCAAAATAATTGCAAATTATGCATCCCAAAAAACCTAATATCCAGGATCTACAAGGAACTCAAATGAAGTGAAAGGAGAAAAGCAAATAACCCCATTAAAAAGTGGGCAAAGGACACGAATAGACACTTCTCAAAAGATGACATACAAGCAGTCAATAAACACATGAAAAAGTGCTCAGCCTCTCTAATCATCAGAGAAATGCAAATTAAAATCACAACGAGATATCACCTAACACTAGTAAAGATGGCTATCATGAGTAAGTCAAAAAACTTCAGGTACTGATGTAGCTGAGGAGAAAAGGGACCAATTCTACAACTGTTGTGGGAATTTAAGCTAGTTTAACCTCTGTGAAAAGCAGTGTGGCAGTTCCTAAAAGAACTAAAAATTGTTCTTCCATACAATCCAGCAATCCTTCTCCTGGGAATATGTCCAGAGGACCATAAATTGCTTTTCCAAAAAGACACCGGCATGTGCATGTTTACTGCCACACTATTCACAATAGCAAACACATGAAATCAACCTAGATGCCCATCGAAAGTGGACTGGATAAAGAAAATGAGATACATATATTCAATGGAGTATCACGCAGCCTTAATAAAGAACAAAATCATGGCCTTCACAGCAACTTGGATGCAGTTGGAGATCATCATGCTAAGTGAACTATCACAGAAACAAAGAGCTGAATACCTCATGTTCTCATTCATAAATAGGCCCTGATCACTAGTCACATTAGCACAAGAATGGGATCAGCAGTTGCAGGGCACTGACAGGGCAGGGAGGAAGGCAGAAAGTAGGGGGCATGCAGTAATACAAAGGGTACCCGGTCCACTACCAGGGAGAGTAAAGGCCATCTAGAAGCCCAAATGTCACCTGCATGCAGCCTACTCATGTAGTAAGTCCTCACTTGAACCCCACAATAAATACATTTAAAAAACAGCAGAAGCACTGAAAGGAATCAAAATTGATGAGTTCAAAAACTGTTTTGGGCAGTGGAGAAATGTCTCCATAGGTGTATTGTATTAAATGGAGAATACTTTGAAGGTGATTGAAGTTTAAACAGAATAAATACACAATTTTTTAAACAAAGAAATTCTGGTTTTTTGTGTCCTCCCTCATATAAATATGTAACTTGAACTCATCCATAGTTTCCCTAATTATCCCCAGGATGGTACATTTATTATAATTGACGACCTCCATTGACATCTCATAATCACAAAGAGCCTATAATTTCCATTAGGGTTCACTCTTGGTGTTATACATTCTACGAATTTGAATAAATATATAATGATATGTATCCATTATTAAAGCATCACACAGAGTATTCTCACTGACTGAAAATCCTCTTTTCTACCTAGTCATCTTTCCCTCTACCCAATCCCTGGTAATAACTGATCTTTTCATTGTCTCCATAGTTTTGCCTTTTCTAGACTTTCATAAAGTTGTAATCATACAGTATGTAGCCTTTTCAGATTCAATTCTTTCACAGAATAACATGCCTTTAAGTTTCCTATCAAGCCTTTCATGGCTTGATAGTTCTTTTTTTTAAAGGACTAAATAATATTTTTTGTTTGGATGTGTCACAGTTTAAGTATCTATTCATTTACATCTTGGTTGCTTCCAAGTCTTGGCTATAGTAATGCCTCCTATTCTCCCATTGCATTTCTGTCCTCTCTCCTTATTTATTTTTATTTATTTATTTATTTGTGTACCGGTGGTTGCTGGTTGGGCTAGAGGCTTATACATTTTATTTATCTTTTCAAATAATGAGCTTCAGGTTTTGCTGGGTTTTTTTCTATTGTTTTCCTATTTCCCATGTCATTGATTTCTGCTCTAATTCTATTATTTCTTCTGCTTATTTTGGATTTAATTTGCTATTTTTTTTTATTTTCTTAATGTGAAACTTTGGATTATTGATTTTAGATCTTACTTTTTTTCTCTCTTTCTCTATTTTATTGTTGAGATGTGGGGTACAAGTCAGCATTAGGTACATATGTAGTCTACACGTATGTGAAGTTTGGGCCTCCAGCTGTTCCTCACTTTCCCTGGTTTAGGATCAGGTACTTTTTGTGATACTTCGTGTCCTCCCCCATTTCCCCTTCCCCAGCAGTGTTCTGCGACTTCTGATCCCTCCCTTGTAGCATTGTGATAAATGTTCAAGACCCATTTACGAGTAAGAATATGTAATATTCAGTTATTTGTTTCTGTGATAGATCACTAAGTATGATGGAATCTAAATCCATCCAGTTTGCAGCAAAGTCTATAGTTTTGTCCTTCTTTATGACTGTGTAATACTCCACGTGTATGTACCATATTTTATTTATCTGGTACCCTTTTCATGGGCAGCAGAGTTGGCTCCATGTTTTTGCTTTTGTGAATAGTGTAGCAATAAACATGCATGCGCAGGTATCTTTTTTGTAGAATGATTTAAGTTCCTCTGGGCATATTCCCATAAGGGGTATTGCTGGGTTGTATGGAAGGTCAATTTTTAGTTCATTTAAAACTTGCCACAGTGTTTTCCATAGAGGTTGGACTAATGTGCATTCTCACCAGTAGTGTAGAAGTGTTCCCTTTTCTCTGCGGCCATGCCAATGTATGTTGTTTTTTGATTTGTTAATGATGGCCATCCTTATTGGAGCTAGGTGGTATCTCAATGTGGTTTTAATTTGCATTTCTCTGATGATTAGCAAGGATGAGCATTTTTTCATGTGTCTGTTGGCTGCTTGTATGTCTTCTTTTGAGAAGTGTCTATTCATGTCTTTTCAATAGGCTTGTCCCCCCCCCCTCTTTTTTTTCTTTTTGCTCGTTTGAGTTCCTTGTAGATCCTGGAGTTAGGCCCTTGTCAGATACATAATTAGCAATTTTTTTCCCATTCTGTGGGTTGTCTCCCTGCTTCTTGGCGGTTTATTTTGCTGTGCAAAACTTTTTCAGTTTGATGAGGTCCCACTTGTCTATTGTAGCGTTTATGTCATTCACTTTTGAGGATTTGATTATGAATTGGGTGCCTATTCCCATGTGCTTAAGTGTATCTCCTACATTTTCTTCTATGATTCCTATAGTTTGTGGTTTTACATCTAGGTGTTTATCCATTTAGAGTTGATTTTGTGCATGGTGATAGGGAGAGGTCCTGTTTCATTTTTCTGCATGCTGTGAGCCAGTTTTCTCAGCACCATTTTTTAAATAAAGTCTCTTCTCCCAAGCACTTGTTATTGCTGGTTCTTTTTTTTTACATATTCATTTAATGCTGTAAATTTTTCTATATGCACTGTTTTTGCTGTCTCCTACGTATTTTGAACATGTGTTTTCATGTTCCTTTAATTAAAAATATTTTAAATTTCTCTTGAAATTTTTTGACCCTTTTGTTATTTAGAAATATGCTGTTTAACCCTACAGATTTTGAGATATCCCAGCTAACTTTTGTTGTTGATTTTTAGTTTAATTACATTGTAGTCTGAAAACAAACATTACATTTTTTTTTTCCAAGCTGTGTTTTATGGCTCAGAATGTGGTCTTATCAAGGTGAATGTTCCATGCATGTTTGAGAAGAATGTGTTTCCTGTTGTTGTTTGATAAAGTAGTCTAGAATTTGATTAAATTCAGCAGGCTAATGGTGTTGTTGAGTTCAACTGTATTCTTACTGATCTTCTGCCTGCTGAATTTATTTCTGATAGAAGGGTGTTGAAGTCTCTATGATAGTTGATTCA
Organism: Tarsius wallacei; assembly: GCA_963574415.1. NCBI lineage: Eukaryota > Metazoa > Chordata > Mammalia > Primates > Tarsiidae > Tarsius > Tarsius wallacei. Next base: position 4,358 of record CAUYQG010109011.1, read on the forward strand.
TCTATTTATTTTTATATTAGTTTTTTGTTTTTCCCCTCATGTAGTTTAATGCACTGTCGTTAGGTGCTTACATGTTAAGAAGTATACTGTTCTTCCTGTAGAATGATCTCACTTATTGTGATGTAATGCCCTTTTTTATCCCTGATTACTTTTCTTCCTCTGAGTTCTGCTTTATTTGAAATATAGATATTCTGCTTTCTTGTAGATAACATATAATCATTTCCTAATTTTTAATCTACCCTGACAGTCTCTGTCTTTAAATAGTGTATTTAGACAACGGACAAAGAGATTATTGATATAGTTGAATTAATATCTACCATCTTTGCTATTGTTTTCTCTTTGTTACCCTTGTTCTTTATTTCTCTTTTAGTCTTCTGCTCCCCCTTTTTTGTAGTTTTAATTAGCATTATATGTGTTTCTAGTTTTTCTTTTCTTAGAATTTCAGTTTTCTTTTTAAAAACAAAACAAAACAATTTTTAGTAGTTGCCATAAAGTTTGCAAAATACATTCACAACTAATCCAATTCCATTTTCAAATAACGCTATAACGTTTCATAGGTAGTGCCAGTACCTTATAATAATAATTTAAAGACCTAATTCTTCCCTCCCACTTTTTTTGTACCATTGTTCTCATGCATTTCACTTATATGTAAGTGTGCAAAGCATATATGAGGAGGAACCCAAAAAAACCCAGAATTAGTTTTTGGAGGGCAAGACCTTTATAGTACAGGCTTCCCCTGCTAGGTAAGTGTGCTAGGAACATATTGGCATCGGTGTACAAGCTAGTGCTGCTGTGAGAGGTTGCATTTGGCTTCAGTGAATTTTTTTTTGGAGATTCTTTCAATGTGTTTGCCAATTTCACGATGGATGATTTACGAGTGCCCCTGCACACACCACACTGAGTGTTCTGCAGTTTTTGACCCAAAATGGCATGACTCCCAAGCCCTTCCTATTCACCCAATCTCGGATCTCACCCCAGTGACTTTTTTTGTCGTTGGTTCCCCAGAATGAAAAAATTCTTAAAGGGAAACTTTTGCCAATGTGGAAGAGGTAAAACCAGTAGAAGCATTAAAAGGCATTAGAATTGATGGGTTCAGAAACTTTTGAGCAGCGGAAAAAAATCTCAATTAGGTGTATTTCATCAAGCAAAAAGTACTTTGAAGGTGACTGAAGTTTAAACATGTAAGAATAATTATACTTTGTATAAATAAATTCCTTTGGGGGGGAGTCCCCATTTGTATATATGTGTCATACATTTGTATGCTAGGTACATAAGCATACATAATTGAATACATTGTTGCTATTATTTTGAACTAACAATTATCTTTTTGATCAATTAAGTATAAGAAAAATAGAAGATTTTATTTTACCTTTATTTATTTCTTCGATGCCCTTCCTTCCTTCTGTAGATTTGAGTTTTTGACCTGTATCATTTTTCTTTTCCCTAAATAACTTCTTTGAAATTTCTTGAAAAAGCTACTGGGAACAATTTCCAAGTTTTTATTTGCCTGAGAAAGTCTTTATTGCTATTTCACTTTTGAAAGATAATTTTGCAGTGTTTCAAGTATTTCTTCCATTCCTTTCTCTTTTTCTTCTCCTTCTGGTATTCCCATTACATATAAGATACAACTTTTGTAGTTGTCCTACAATTCTTGAATATTCTGTTCTGCTTTTTTCTTTGTTCTCTATGCTTTTCGGCTTTTAAAGTTTCTACTGATGTATCCTCAAGATCAGAGATTCTTTTCTCAACAGTTTCCAGTTTGTTAATGAGCATATCAAAGGTGCTCACTTCTGTTACAGTGTTTTGATCTCTAGCATTTCTTTTTTGCTTCTTTCTTAGGATGCTCATTTCTCTGCTTACATTGCCCATATGTTTTTGCATGTGCTCTACTCTATTCATTAGAGTCTTTACCATATTAATCATAGTTGTTTTATGTTCCCAGTCTAATAATAAACATCTCTCCTATGTATAGATTTGATGTTTTATCTTTTTTTAACTGTTTTTTTTTTTTGTCCTTTTGTATGCATTGTAATTTTTTCCTGGTTGCTGGATGTGATGTAACAGGTAAAATGAATTACCCTAAATAGACCTTTAGTAATGTGGTGGTAAGGTTTTGGGGGGAAGTATTCTGTAGTCCTACACTTAAGTCTCAGTGTTTTAGTGAGTCTGTGCCTCTTCACAAGTATTTCTCCCACATTGAAGACTACAGCTTAGTGGAGTTGGGTGTTTTTATTCCCCCAGGTCAGTTATGCTCTTGTAATATCCCAGTAGATTAGGCTTTTGTTAATTAGTTTTTCCTGATAGCAGGCCTTGCTAAAAAGAAGAGTACTTTGGTGTATTTCACAATGTTTTCTTTTCCTTTCCTACTCTTGAAATCACAAGAGAATATTTTTCCCTGATGTTTACTGTGGAAAATTGTCATGCTTCTAGTGGTAAATATCACAATATTGTGCCTGGGTTTACCTGGACTTTTTAACTCTCAGATTTGTCTGCACTGAGATTCATCAATTACAGTTCAGATTTTCCTACTTGCAATGGTCTCTGCTTGTGAGTCCCTTTTCTGGTAAGCCATGACTTCTTGTATTTACCTGTTTGTCTTTCCAATCTTTGGGGTGGTGCTCACCAATTTTATAGATCCCTAGAAGAGTTTTTGATTTTTTAGTCTGTTTGACTTTTTACCTGTTAAAATAGTAGCAACTTCCAGGTTCATTATGTGTGGATCCAAAGCTGAAAGAGGCTTTGATGTATTTTTAAGAACTAGAGATTTTGTGTAATGGAATGGCTGCCTCCAGATGTACTATAGTCATGAGTCTCCTTTTGGGGATATGGGCTTGAGTTTGGATAAGCCAGCCTTGGTGAAAAGGTGGCAAAACAATTGTCCTTACTACTACTAATGGTCTCTAGGATCCTAACACAACATTCAGTCTCATTATCAGACCCGGGAAGGCAAACAAGTAAGGAGTAAACCATTGATAGTAACTTGAAAATCACTAATTGATGTTGTCTGGGGTTTTCCTACTCTAGAACCAAATAAACAAATCGATTAGGAGGAGCAGAGCTTATAAACTCCACTTTTGAGTCTCAAGTCCACACTCTACTTCAGACTGGCTTAAAGAGCTGTCAGACTGAGAAAGGGTGTTCCAATGTAATCATTCACATTGTCCAGGAGGTCACCAGAAAATGTCTCATCAGGTCCCACAAGACAGCTGAGGCCATTGCACATACCAAATTGGATCTCCACATTACTTGATTTCAGAAGCCTTATTAAACAAGATCAACTTTTACTTGACATCTCTCTCACCTTCCTGATTATAGAAAGAGTTGTAGTCACTCTGATGGTATAATTTTGTAAATATGTGGTCCTCATAGAATTGTCAGAGGATATTAGGATATAAAGAATGTTTCTTTATATTTTAACTGTATAAAATGCTCAGTTGGCTTCAGGGAAAAAAATGAAGTTCTGAAAGCAATTTGCCTTACATAGGTTTGATATATCAATAAAGAGTTTTAGGCATAGCTTTGATATGGGGTGACACCATATAACTCAAAACTATTATAATGTAAGTAAACATTAATGACAGTGTCTGCTGTGATATCCATAGTTCTAGAAACATTATTATTGAGTTGGGCATTGGAGATAATGTAGAGATAATGCTGTCTCTTGATTCTTAGCTTTACCTGACTGAAAATCACTGGCCTGCCATCTCCTAGAGAATTTTTACTTACCTGCTCACTTCTGACTTCTGCTACAATTGTTGCCTAGGCTGTTTGTCAGATCCCATCATTTGGGCTATTGTGCAGCTGGGGATCCTTCACAAAGACATTAGTTATGAAAATGTGCTTCAGATTTTAGGACTGAGCTTATGTCACTACCACAACACACTCAAATGTATAATCTACCTGGTCCAGACAAAGGATGTCTCCCCATATCGAAGTCAAGCCTTTGATAAAACAGCAGATTGCCATTACTCTATCAATTTCTTCACTTCTCCATCCAGAGGTCCACAATGGTACAGAAGAACATACTTCTCAGTAAATAAAGCCTTGGATAAGGCATGGTGAGGAGGGCAGTAAGAATCCAGATGAGTCCAGCTGGGTTTGAAGTTCAATACTGCAAGTGGAGCCTACCATTTCAGAAGCACTTGAGGCATCAAGAGATTATGAAGTCATTCACAAAGGGCTTTCCTTCTTCCTCTAATTAAGCTTTTCTTTTAGGCAAGAAAAATGCAAAGAAAGCCTTTTGCATAGCCTATAGACAGCATCAAAGGCTAACTCTTGCTGAGATCAACATTTATGGATAGAGGAAAAGACTTACCCACTTCTCTGGCTACTTCACCAATAAAACCATTAAAACAATTTGCACTAAGATCTCTATAAATATTGCTGTAATCTCAAGAAGAAGAACAAAGGATTATTTTCTTCTCTCCATCCATCTTTTATCTCTGTTCATCTTTTCATGTTAAACTCACTTTTTCCTACTTCAAAGAAGCTTTCTCTATGGGACTGGGATAGGTATCTCCTACCAGACTTAAATTTGTAAACTTAGAGTACTAAGAACTCCTGATGAAGAAGAAAAAGTACTCCTTGGTAGTTTTGAAAGAAGCATTCTGAGAAAGATTCTAATTGGCTGGACTTAGTTCCTGAGACTATCCCTCAAACTATGCCTATGGTGAGAAGGACAGAGTATTCTAAATGGGATGGGGAGGTATGATTTAAATTATCGTGGTAATACAACACATCAGAGTGTAAGTGGAAGCTCAATTCTGCCACCTCAAGCGTCCTTTGTTCTTTTTTAAAAAAGTCTTGAAAAGTAATTTCTCTGCTTTAGAATGTGAATCTTTATTTGGCTAAAATATATCCCAAGTAATTTTACTGTTTCTGATGTGTCTTGACACATTCTACTTTGGTAACGTAGTCTACCAATGAGAGTAATTGTTCACATCACTGGTCAACCTCCTTTAATGGAAAGTAAGCAGTCTACCACTTAGTATTTAAAAAAAGTTACAGTTGAGACCTTTAGATGATACTTTCTCACTGCATCAACATACAGGTCCTGGAGCCAGAGAAGTCCAGAATGTTAGGGTATGGACGAACAGGGTGAGGGTGGAGAGGCGCAGAGAGGTGCGCAGTACTGCGGGGGCTGGCAAGCCAGAGAGAGGTGCATGCTGGTAACCCAGAGATCTGAGTAGACTGCAAAGAATTGTGATACATGGAGGTGAGGGAAGAAAAGATTTTTTTAAGAAAAGTTTACCCCCCACAGACAGGGAGTGGGCCTACACTCTAGGTAGGTGTGGCGTCATAGCCCCCCAGAGTCCTGGCTTAAATCCTTTTCTTGGAGATGTTGCACATGACTGCCATGACTGCCGTGACTGCTGTGACTTCCTTATCGACCACCTGTGGATGTCTTGGAGAACCTGCGACACAGAGACCCATTAATGTTCACCCACATTATCATAGCCTAGAGAAGGGCGTGACAAGGATTCTAATTCTCCTGCACCTTCCCAAACGACATTCCTTAGGCCTAATGGGTGTACCTCCCCTTATCTCCTAGGCATTCCCAGTGGGTAGCTTCAGGGGATCTTCGGCTTCCCTGTAGATAGTGCCCAATGTACTGGAAGATAGATTCCCCACCTGCTCTCCCTCTGAGCAGTTATAACTTTTGTAATTACAAGTTTCATGACTTTTACAGTCCTTGCCCAATGCATGAAGTCTTAGGCTTTGTAAATTCCCTTTACTGTAGGCAAGCTTGATCACCACTATGAGATACCTCTGATACCTGGAAGTCTGTTTCTAAAAAGACAAAGTCGGTAAAGTTAATTATACCTAAAATGTGAATTTCTCCAAAAGCATAGCTTTTACTTTCTCATCATTGTGTCAGGGTTTAAGAACAAGATGAAAAATGGCTTCCCACTCTCAGTCTGTCCTTTCACAGAAGGGCCTGTTTGGCTCTGTCAAAGTGATAGCATATGTTATGGTGATCTTTAGAACCTCCCTCTAGCTCTGTCTCTGGATGGGTCAAAGTCAACCCTTCTCAAAGCCAGCCTTTGACCTTCTCCCATCTGTTGTATTTAACACACGTAATGGCCTTCAGTTCCACTTCCCAATCATCATCCTTCTCTCAAAGCTTAGTTTACTCTTTTCCCTTAAAATCATTCTGTCAAAACTGTAGAATTCTCCTTCTGAATTCCGAAGTCACTTTATTCCATTTTTTTTTCTTTAGTTGGAGTCTTACTCTGTTGCCTAGGCTGGTCTCGAACCCCTGGGCTCAAGCAACCCTCTTGCCTCGGTCTCCTCAAATGCTGAGATTACAGGCATGAGCCACTCCACCTGGCCACTTTATTTTGTATTCAATGTAGTGATTTATACCCATGTCTCACATAATATCCTGTGCACACACATGTGCGTACACACACACACACACACACACACACACACACTCACACACACACACACAATTCTTTTTCTTGATTTCCTTTCTTATCTATTTTTTTCTTTCCATTTCTGGCATGATAGGTGTTTGAGGCCTTTGATTTTCTTTAATTTCTTTAGGTATTGCTTGTCTGTTTTCCATTGGAAGGTCCAATTTATATTTTGACCCTGGAATGGAGGCTGCTTGAAAGTGCTCCTCTAGCCTTCATATGACCTGATTATCAAGAACATTTTAGCTTTCTCCAGTTATGCTGTATAACTGTATACTGTTTCACCGCTGAAGCTGCAATTTATCATTTTCCAGGTGAAGTTTTTAATGAAGAAATGATCCTCCCAGGCACTAGAACCAATGCTAAGGACCAGGGCTAACCACATGGGATTGTTCCTCTTAGGCAGAGAGAGGTTAATCCAGTCAACCCCAGAGCGCAAGAATCTTTAATCATTTATCAATACTCCACCATTAGTTAGGGTGCTTAGAAGTCCAGATATAATATGAACAGTCTTAGTTTGCAGATGTTTCTTATTTCACTCTCAAAATTTCCCCTATGTGAATAGCAAATTACATGGTATCCCCCACTTGACATTAGGGCAGTATGAAGAGAATATTCTTAAAACCACTTCAATGCCACTTGAGCCTGAAATTTATGATGTGACCTGGTTAGATCTTGATTCTGGTCTCTGCCATGGCTAATGACATATCTTTCTACCAAGGCCACAGTGGTTCTTCAAGGTGCAAAAGAGGAGGATCCCCTCACTCACACCTACCATATAACATTCAGCCAAGTGCACTCCAGCCAAGACACCATATAACATTCAGCCAAGTGCACTCCAGCCAAGACAATCTGAATTCAATATTTACAGCTCCTTTTACCCAGCACAAGTTTTTTTTTTTTTTTTTCCACCAGGGGTTTATCCTGATTAATTTCAAGGGCCCTTGATCTTGAATAAACTGAGTCCCTAAGATGTTTAATGGGCCTCTTATTTTCATGTATTTTACTATATCAGCTTCAGGAGAAAATCTTGATATATTAGGAAAAAACGCAAAAGAACTATTCACCCTGATGTGGTCCTTTCAGACAGAAAAGTTCAGTTTTAACAGTACACAAATATAATATCCGTTTCAGGAAATGTCAACTAATAAAAATGTAGTATTAGGTTCCTCTCTCAGGGTAATGACTAACTTACATTTTGAACCCTTATAAATGACATGTTTGAGGCTGACTTAGTATCTTAGTCTGTTTAGTCTGCTATAAAAAAAAAGCCATAGACTAGATGGCTTATAAACAGCAGAAATTTATTTCTTACAACAGAAATTTATTTCTGGAGGCTGAGAATTGCAAGATCAAAATGCTGACTGATTTAGTGTCTGGTGAGGTCCTGCTTCCTGGTTCAAACACAGTCATATTTTTGCTGTGTCTTCATGTGGCAGAAGAGGCACAGGGGTTCCCTGGGGCATCTTTTATAAGAGCACTAATTCTATCCTAATCACCTAATCACCTCCTAAAGGCTCTGTCTCCTAAAACCATTTACACTGGATGATAGGATTTAAAATATGAATTTTTGTAAAGGAGAAACATAAACACTCAGTTTGTAGCACTCAGTTATATTTTGTTATCTAGAAAACATGCTTTTAATTTTTTGAATAATCTTTTTTGACCTCGATTTATTCTTTTTGTAGATAAAATACCCTGAATCTTTTTTAGCTTGTAAACGAATGTCCTCTTGTTCTTATTATTTGTTTATTTTTTCAAACTTTAATTTTTAATTTTTATCTTTAAAATTTATTTTAGAGTCATGGGGTACATGTGAGGATGTGCTACATAGATTATGGGAAGGCAAGGTTTGGACTTCTAGTGTGCCCACTCTCCTAGTAGTGGACATGGTACCTAATGGGTGGTTGTGTGCCCGTTATCTCCCTTCCTCCCACTCCCCATTAGCAGTGCCCAGAGTCTGTTGTTTCTTTCTTGGTGCCTGCATGCCCAATGTTCAGGATCCACTTACAAATGAGAACATGTGGTATTCAGTTTTTTGTTTCTGTGACAGTTCACTTAGAATGATGGTCTCCAGCTGCATCCATGTTATTGCAAAGGACATGATTTTGTCCTTTGGCTGTGTAGTATTCCATCTCATATATGTACCACATTTTCTTTATCCAGTTCACTTTTGATGGGCATCTGGGTTGGTTCCATGTTTTTGCTATTGTGAATAATGTTGCAATACACATATGTGTGCAGGTATCTTTTTGGTAGAGTAATTTTTGCTCCTCTGGGTATATTTGCAGAGTGGGATTGCTGGATTGTATGGTAACTCAATTTTTAGTTCTTTGAGAAAATGCCACACTGCTTGCCATATAGGTTGAACTAGTTTATATTTCTACAAACAATGTAGTAGCATTCCCTTTTCTCTGCAACCTCACCGACAACTGTTGCTTTTTGACATTTTTGTGATAACCATCCTGGTGTGAGGTGGTATCTCATTGTACTTTTGATTTCATTTCTCTGATGATTAGTGAGGCTGAGCATTTCTTCATGGGTTTACTGGCAACTCGGATGTCTTCCTTTGAGAAATGTCTGTTCATGTCACCTCATCAACAAGGGTACCTGCATGATGAACATTTGTGTATCTCTTGCTCTTTTTAAAGGAACTTTGTTTAATTGGCTTGATTTACTCTGACATATGTCAATCATCTTGCCTTCCAGAATCTTTGCATGTATCTGGTGATTTTCCTTCTACTTTCATAAATTTACAAGTATAGTACAGTATTGAAACTCGAGATGAGGTTTTTCATAGACCTTCATGGAGAAAGAGGGACAATTTTTAGACTTACTGAAGTTGTACTTGGTTAAATTAAGAGCCCAATTGTTTGGGGGAAGTTTATACAAGTTACATTCTGGAAAAGTTCCCTCAAGTAGCTCCACAGCTGTTTCACATATGAATAATGTGTTGCCCCTGCAGTTACCTGATGACATGCACACTTGCCTATTGGCATGGAGGGCCTTATTGTGCAGCCACTGTTACATGTGTGCCTTCATAGTTCCATATTTGCATCACCTGCTGTGGGAAGCCCCAGCAGTTAGAACATTTGCTTCATGTTTCTGCAGTATCATGATTCTCCCACCATCTGACTGACAGCCCTCCCTCTCCCCAACTCCAATTGTTCACTCCAGTGATAGTGTCAGTTATCCATGCATGAGGGACTTTGCCTCTTAGAGGTCCCACCTCCTAGTAATGCTACAGTAAGAAATGAAACATTTCTGCGGCATTAGGGATTAAGTTTCCATCACATAAATTTTGGGGGCCATATATGAGCCATAGTACCCTGGTGTTGCCTACTATCTGTGCATTCTTAGTTAAGAAACCTCACTTCTACAAGCTCTGTTATATATAGAATTGGCATATTGATAGCAAATACATAGGGTATTATAATAAAGCAAAGCCAGATGAATGTACAGTATGTATTACGTATCTGATATATTGGAGAATCATTACTGGTCTACTGTCTTGTATCTGCCATTTTGATATCCACAAATCTTGGAAAAGCAAAAGAATATTTGTGACTAATGTTCTCTTGCTCTTTTTAAAGGAACTTTGTTTAACTGACCTGATTTACTCTGATATATGTTAATCATGTCGTTTTCTGGAATCTTTGTATATATCTGGTAAGAATCTGGATCCAAACCTATGTGAGGCTACTCAGTCTTTATTTCTCCCTCTTATTGTAATTATTTTTAAGTTTGTCTGAAGAATTATTAATATACTTGATTTTCAGTTGTTACTTAACACATAATTGAGGTTGTGATATCATATATGGCATCTATATATTCCATAAAATGATTCTAAAACCTGGGAGCCTCCAAATGCTAAAACAAGTCTGGGTTTTGATAAGGAATTTTTATTTATTTTTGTTTGGGATCTTGCTCTGTTGCCCAGGCTGGAGTACAGTGGCACACTCGTGGTCACCACTGCCTCTACCTGCTGATCTTAGGCGATCCTTCCACCTCAGTCTCCTGTGTAACTGGAACTACAGGTGTATGCCACCATGCCTGGATAATTTTTTTTAAATTGTGGATATAAAGTTTCACCAAGTTGTCCAGGTTGGTCTCAAGCCCCTGGACTCAAGGCTTAATAAGGAATTTTGACCAGTGTTAGCTCTTCACCTGATTCTTATAAATAAGGAGCAGGGAGTACTGAAAGTACAAAATGGAGCCAAGGCCTAGGTCTAAAGCAAGATAATAGAGAAACATAACTTACTTTAGTAGGTATTTAGTGTGTAGTGTGTCAGTGTATCTCATGACGTGAAAGGAACTGGGAAGGGAGCCCTTGACCTATATGCTTGTGTTCTCAGGCATCACTGAGCTGCAAAATCATTTGGATTTCATCTTTGGAAAGCGATTTGGATTATTTTTATTGATCTAGACTTAGTTAATGATGAAAATCTCAGTTGCCTAGCTGTGCCACTAGGTTGCCAAATGGTTACTCTCTTAGTTTTATCTCTAAAAACATCTTCATAGCCAAAGGTGTTAGATGACGTGGATGTAGGGGTAGAGAAGTAGAAAAGTCCTGTGATTGTGACTGGGGCCTAAATCTTTAAAACTGGGGGGGAGGGGGGGGCATTGCACTGTACAATCAGATTCTTCTCTAATGAGCTACTTTCCACTAACCTGAATTTCACTTCTATTCTTTAATTATAATCTTTACAACATTCCTGCAAGACATTTTTTTCCTGTTTTATTTATCTATTTATTTTTAAAGGTAGATTTATTAAAGGGAGGATGCGTTGTGAAGAGCACAATGGGCAGAGCAGCAGAGAGAGATTGCTGTTTGCCTGTTTCAGAGGTGAAGAAATTTAGTTATTTCAGAGGGTTTAAGTGATTTAGTGACAGGGAAAATTAGCTAGGATAGTCCTGGATTTCAAAATTCAAGTATTCTCACTCTCATTGCACATCTTAAACATTTAGTTTTCCTTTTGTTATTATATACTTGTGTTAAATCCCTGCTCTCATGTGAGAATTATTAATAGATATGTGTGTCTCTGGTTTTGCAAAGAATATAGCCACTCCTCTGCTCATGCTGCTTCCTCTTCTTTTTGTTTTAGGGATCAAATAAGAGATGTATTTTAGATACGCAATAGTTCATACTAAGGTCTTTGTTCACAGTTCCTGGGAGGGAGCTTTTTCACACTGGGTATTTATAGAGTAACAGGACTATGTTTTTGTTGTTCATGGTGGGCCACTTGGACTACAGGTGAGTTTATGCTTAGGAGATGGATCAGGAAGAGACCTGGCTGTGTCACGAAGACTAACCATGTAGTTAGAGAGTTGGGACTTTGAGACACTTGCTATTAACTCAATATCTAAGAAGGAGAGAATGGCTAGAGATTGAGTTCAACCTCATGGCCACTGATGCAATTAATCACGTCTGTGTAATCAGCTCCCAATAAAAACTCTAGACACTAAATTAGAATTTTCTGGTTGGTAATACACATGAATGTCCCAGAAGAATGACATGTCCTGACTCCATGGCAAGTGGACACAAGTTTTTCGTCTGATACCCCCCACACATACCTTGCCCTCTGCGTCTTTTCCTTTGGCAAATCCTAATTTGTATCTTTTACTGTTATAATCAAACTGTGATTATAAGTATAGTGCTGTTGACAAGATGCCAAACTCTGTAAAAATATTTAAGATGGTTTATTCTGAGCCAAGTGTGAGTGACCTTAAGCCCGTGACACTAATCCCAGGAGATCCTGCGAACATGTGCCCTCAGTGGTAGAATTGCAGTATGATGATGTATATTTTAGGAAGGTAAATGGTACAGAAAATCATAAATCAAGACATGTGAGATTTACATTGGTTCAGTCCAGGAAGGCAGGACATCCCCAAGTTGGTGCTTGCAGTTTATAGGTGAATTGAAAGATTTTCTGACTCGCAATTAGTAGCAAGAGTCAGGCTCTTATCCAATAAATTTTAAAATCAGTGTAGGAAATGCGCAGTTTGAGGAATGGTAAGTAAGTCAAGTTTCTTGATATGCAGGTGAAGCCTCATGGATAGCAGACTTCAGAGAGAATAGGTGGCAAGGGTCTTAAAGGTGTCCCGAGTCCAAGAGCCCCAATAAACAGCTTTACAGGGTCATAAAATATTTTGACTTTCCTTCTTTTTCTGTTATTGATGTTATGCAGAGTCAGGTTGGAAAGCAAATACTATAAAGGGTTAATAATAAACCTGTTTCCAACTTAGGAATTTGGGGAAAGAAAAAGGTAAGAATTTAGTCTTCAGTGGTTTCCTGAGTTCTATGAGTCATTTTAGAAAATTATCAAAGCAGTGGGGATGGTGGGAAGTCCTAAATCCGAGCCAATTGATTGGAAGTGTGAATGGCCTGACAATCCCCAAGTTTGCAGCTGGCATCTGAAAAGAGGATAGTCTCACTTCAGTGGAGGACTATTTAAATTACAAAGTTCAGCTTAACTCTGGATAGCATTGCACAAGGTTACCACTTTTTCCATTTTTAAAATTTTGAACCATGATTCTGTTATGGTTTTGAGAATATTCGGTATTCAGATATAACCACTAAATAGAAAACACAGCGTAGGCAAGATGAGAGTCAGTATGGAAGGGCTCCCCAATCAGCTCAAAATCACTGAACATTTTCTCTGGGTTGTGAGGAAATTAAAGTAACTCAAAGCAGTCTGAGCTGTATGAGGTATGCAAAATTTATCAGACAAAGAGAGACATGAGTATGGGACTTCAGTTAAGTCCCACACTCCCATGCTCAAGGCAACTGTAAAGATACGCTGTTCCTAACTAGGTGCCTTACCAATTAGTTTCATGTTCCTGTAATTTGTGGTACAAAGAACAATGTATATCTAATTACTAGCTCATGTTATTTTAATGTCAGTTCCTTATAAACAACTTAGAACCTGCTTCTTCTTTTCTTTTAAAACCCTTCTTGTAACTGTTGCTAATCAGAGTGGATATTCAGGGCAACTCGAGTCTACGCTTCCAGGTTGCAGTCCTCAAGGTTGCCCCAATTAAACTCTCTGCTTATATTAATTTTGCATCAACTTCTTCCTTTTCATTTGACAGTTATAATAGCTGTAGCTGACTTTAAACATATTTTTCAGAAGGAAAAGAGAGAAGTAATGAATTAATTATAAAACAAATTGGCTTAAATGGAATGATCACTACAAACTGCGTTTCCATTGGAGCAAGACTATGATGCAGGCTGAATCATGATTGAGATTTGACAAAAGAAAAAACAACCATCAAAGAAGTAATTGAAGATCTCATCTTCCTGGAGAAGTAATAGGACCTTGACGATCCTTGACTTTTCTTTGTAGGTACTTAATAGTATAAAAGATAACTCCACCCCACAACAGAGAAGCCCTGCCATAGGTTTTTAGATACTAGTCATAAAAAACTTTTTTTTTTAGCCGGGCTCAGTGGCTCAGCCTGTAATCCCATGCTTTGGGAGACTGAGGTGAGTGGATTGCCTGAGCCCGCGGGTTCGAGATCCTCCTGGGCAACTTGGCGAAACCTCACCTCTACAATAAATCAAAAAATTAGTTGGGCATGGTAGTGTGCGCCTGTAGTTCCAGCTATGTGGAAGGCTGAGGTGGAAGGATCGCAGAGGCTGTTTATTTTGTGTGTGCGTCTGTTTGCTTTACTAAAAATGAAGTGTGTGTGTGTGTGTATGTGTATGTATATGTGTGTGTGTGTGTGTGTGTTTATAAAACCATATCTAAAACCTGTCATAGATTAAAGCCTCTATGATTGGAATTAGTGAAAAGGAGCATATATACAAGAAAAAGTTACTCCTTCATAATAGAGACAATACATAATACAATATGACACTGACACTAGAGAGGGACAGACTATTACAATAGTAATTAATATCATTTTAACCGTTCAGGATGTTCTTCTATACTAGGTAATTTTTGGCTTTTTTTTTTTTTATTCACATGAAGATAGCACACCTGAGAGAACCAAGCATTCACGTAGGCAATTCCTGGAGAAGAATAGCAGACACACGGAAGCAGAGCTATCCCAGTTCCCAGTTCCCAGAACCTGAAGCAGAGAAGCCTCAAATACCCAAAATGTGCAGTGAGAAGCAAGGCTGCCACTGATCTCTGCCTAAGTCAGCTAACTCCAGCTGACCCACAGATGTTTGAGATGATTATTGTTCTCAGTCTTTATTGCACATTTACTGACTGATATAGATCCTGAACACTGGAAACAGGTTGTCATTTCAGATTCACTTAACATTTCTAAAATTTTAAATTGTATGCCATCCATTAGTGATTTACTTTTAATTAGTGATTTACTTTTAATTACTGAAGCCGTATCATGAGTCAAAAGGTAATACAAAATCAATTATATACTGTTTATAAAACAACAAATATGAGAACTCTATGCATTGGGTTGATGCATAAGTTCGTAGAGTTTTTCACTTGCATGATTGTTGACTAGTCACAGTTCATTGCAATTGCCAATTCTGATGTGGATCATCATGGATTAAAGCATTTAATCAGGTTTCAAAGCCCAATGGTCTTCCTGAATGGAGAATCACTCAAGTCAAAGTGACCCTCTTTGAAATGACAAAACCATTTTCTTGCCGTGCTTTCTCCAATGGCGTTCTCCTCATACATGGCACAAAACCTCTGCTACCTTTACTCCTCTGCTAAACTCCAACAGAAGAATGTGTCAGAAGTGTTTCTTTTTTTCCACTTGACACTCCATCTTCTTTGGTCCAAAAATAACATTAACTGACTCCAAATCTGCAAAATGCAAGGCATATTCACAAGCACAACATTGTCATGATAAATGACAAATGATAAACTCCCAACACCATAGTGTTGCCATACCAAAAACAACTGCTACAAGTTTATGCATCAACCTAATAGTTTATGAAAAGCGATCAAAGATATACAGAAGAAGATGTAGTTGTAAGTACTATTAATATTAACTAAGAATGATAGAATACATATATCTTTTATATGTATAAAAGAGCATAAAAATATGACAGGAAGAACTTATACCAAACTTTAATAGGCCTTACTGACTGGATGAAGTGGCTTATGCCTGTAAGCCCAGAGCTGTGGAAGGCCAAGGTGGAAGGAATACTTGAGCTCATGAGTTCAAGACCAGCCTGGGCAAGAGACCTCATCTCTACCAAAAAAAAAAATTGCCAAGATCAGCCAAGTGTAGTGGTGGGTACCTATAGTCCCAGCTACTTGGGTAGCTGAGATGGGAGGATCACTCTGAACCCAGGACTTTGAGGCTGTGGTGAACTGTGATTGTGCCACTACACTCCAGCCTGGGTGACAGAGTGATATCCCAATCAAAGACAAAAACAAAAACAAAATAGCACTTACTGACTGGGAGAGAAGGTAGTTGAAGATACGATTGGTAGACATGAGAAAGATACCATCTTTTGTTGTGCATAATTTGGTAGTGTTCAAACTGTTTTCAAACACAGAATCTTATTATGCAGTTTAATAAAAGAAATCAAATTGGAAGAATGCTGAGAAAATGTTAGGGCTGATTATATCTCGCTGTTGTAGCCATAGCTATACTTTTTCAATTATGTGTCTTACTTTGGATTTTTCTGAACATACAGACCATAAAAGAACTTTCAATCAGGTAGTCTATTTAGGAGGTGAAACCAGGTACAGGAGCGAGGGAAGAGTGAGACAGAAAAGGTGGATAAGGCAATAACATTGCCACTGTGGGCAACAGGTGCTTCATTCTACTGGAACCTCCTGAGAAGTATTCAGAATGTCTTCCAAATGGCCAGGAGGCTGGAGCATTTACTACTGCCTTCCATACCTCTTTGGTTGAGAGCTAACTGCAGAGATAGAGTGACTCATCTATACTTCTAGATCATGGTTATGCAGGGGCTGAGTTGGTTTATGCAATACTGGAGAAATTCTGGAGCCAAAGGTCAGAAACACTTGAAGGATGCTGACAATAGAGGGCGCATCTAAGCTTAAATGGAATTGTCATTTGTAGCTATGACTGCAGTCAACAATGGTTCCAGGGAATGTGATGCAGTGTTCATTTCATTGTCTTTTTTGTTTTGTTTTGTTTTATATTTCCTAGTTTTTCATAAAAAATATTAATTCTTTATAAAAAGGTAATCGTTTATTCTGAACGCATCTTGGTGAAATCCATTTTCCCCTCAGTTATAGGAAGAAAAGATGTTAGCAAGCATTTTTAACACTTATACATAATATTGTTCAAAAAAATCTTACTGAAAATTTTAGAACCGCTTCACTCACATATTTTACAAATTGATGGTAAGTTTTTTAATTAAATACATTGACAAGAAAGCACAGGCTCTCTGAGATATGTTGTTTAACACTGATGTGAATACATTGTCTTTTTGAAAACCACTAGAAGATACAAATGCTAAATCCAAAATGTTAAGAAAAACATAAATAAAAAATAGATCTATTGTTGTTTGTATTTGCTTATTTTAGTCAATATTTCCTCACAGGCTAGGACTGTTTTGTTTTCATTTTTACCTGTATAGCAACTTCAAGGGGCAGTGACCAATCCAGCGTCATATGTTGTCCCTGATCTCAAGGGTAAGCTATAGGGTACAGTATCTCTTCATGACCTCAGTATTGAACTAGTCTCTTAGCTCAGACTCCTTTTGGTTTCCCTAGCCACCATAATCTTGATGTGTGTTTTTGCATTTTCATTTTGAAATAGTAATTTATCTATTCATTTATTCAACCAACAGATTTCTATAGAATTCTTGCTGTGTTTCAGATATTATGCTGAGAGTTGGGGTTAAGTGGTGAATCATCTTCACAAACCTATAAGCTGGTAAAAATTTTATAAACTGTCTTTCAGATTTGACACTCACCATTGTTTATCTAGATATAACCTGGGCTCTTCTTAACTAAGAAGTTTTTTTTGTTTTTTTTCACAAGACTTTGTTAACTCAGTTATTGCCTTGAGGAAATAACCGTCTCTACTTGGGACAATAGAGCTTTGTCCCTGAGATCTCCTACAGCAGCAAAGTAAGACCATATATTCACTAGCTATTATGTAGTCTTGGATATACATTTACCAGAATAACTTCTAAATATTTTACTCTAACAGTGAATCTTTTTTCTAGATGTTTATGGTGATTACATTCATCTAAGCAATATACATACATGTTTAGTCATAAGATGTTAGCTAAATTTCTGTGAAAAATATACTTTTAAAAAAAATACCAGGAATATTATAGAGTTAATGCAGGATAATCTAATCGTCACTGAGTTTCTTAAGTCTTCACTTCAGATGCTGTTATTTCTAGGACAGGTAAGCAGGCAGAATCTTTGGTTTCTACCATAGATTGCAAGCAAGAAGTCAACAGTCTTTAAGAATGTTTTACGTGAACAATTTGCAAATCCCAGGGATGGAAAAGTCCCAATAGTGCACAATTGTGAGCACTCACAATCATCGCACTGTGACTGAATACTGTCTATGCCATTCTTCTAAAATAAGATCTCAAAGCAGTATAGTTCAAAACAAAGGGGTTAACCAAAGATTAGCATATGTACAATTTCTCCACCAATTTGTTTCAGGCGCTTGGTTAACTTTTCTACTTGAAAAAGTGCAATAGAAAATCAGACACCATGTTTCACTATCTAGTTAATATTCACAATTACAGTAGTTACAACTTGGGTTATAGCATCACCAGTGTTGCCCAGAGTCAGTTTATACTACTGGCTAGTGTTCATATGAACGAAAATGGCTAGACTTGGGATGAAACAAACGCTGCCCTAATCATCTTCTCTGCTTAGAAAGTTTTCAAGTTACTCTTTATTGTGTCAGTTTGCTTCTCTGTGTAGGTTGAAGTTGCCTGGATAGCAACTTGAAGTGGGAATGACCAATCCAGCATCATATGTTGTCCCTGATCCCAAGGGTAAACTATAGGATTCAGTATCTCCTCATGACCTCAGTACTGAACTAGTCTCTTAGCTCAGTCAGACTTCTTTTGGTTTCCCTAGCCACTGTAATCAATCTTGATGTGTGTCTTTGCATTTTCATTCTGAAATAGTCATTAATTTATCCATTCATTTATTCAACCAACAGATTTCTACAGACTCTAAAGGCAGCCTTTTGTGCTACTTTCTGCTTTAACACTGTCCATTCAAACACATAGTCATATTGGTGGTTTAGGGTCTTGAAAAAAAAAATGAGTAGTAGCTGCCTCAGATACATGTAATCCTGGGTTTCCTCAAAGCATAGCCCATTGCAATAGTTAGAGTACATAGCAGTTCTGCAGGTAACCTCATACACAAAACTTCAACAATCATGGACATCTTCTTTTCATTAATCATTTCATGTTTTTGTTTCTTTGTTGCAGGCTTTATTCCTTGCCCGGACAGGTTGGTTCTATTAAAACCTATCAAAACATATCCTAATCATTCCATGTCATTTCGGGGACCCTGCTCAATACCAAGAGAGGCACTGAAGCTAGTGTATTAAACCGTGCCAGTGAGGTTTTTATCTTCTCAGTATGGTATGAATCACCTTGTCCTCTTGTCTCTGTACTTTTTGGTCAAATCAAAATCAATAAGGAATAAGTGGTTCAATCCTAAGAAGATGAATCCTGAGAAGTACTAATAGTCATGCTTCTTTTTCTCTTCCCCACTGGAAACTCTAAACACTTATTACAAGAATGTCCAGTACCTATCAGGAAGTATCTGGTTTAATGTTTCTGTGTATAAAATTATTTGTATGCACACATTTAGTTCTACTGATCATCTGGTCAACTAATGGAAGTATAGTTTTCATTGTGAAACTTCTTGAGCAGAAACTGAAAAGGTCTTCAAGACTGGGTCTCAGAAGATCCATGACTGGTATCCTGTAGTCTTCTTCCTGATCACACCACTGGATGTGGGGTATGCCAACTCCACCTTGAAAAATCCTGTAGAGTTTGGTCTCCTGAAACAACTGGATATACCCGGTCTTCTGAGATTCTAACTTCATTGCCACTTCCTCCCTGTTAGTGATGTTGATTGCTAGGCAAATGCCCCTGAAGGAGCCAGAGCCAATATTTTATACCAGTTTTTATTTCCCTCTGACAATGCATTTGGTCTGGGACTCACTGCTTCTCACTGTCCTAAGAGGACAAGATGGAGGCTGGGTCCCAGCCCTGACACCTCAGGAAGAAGATAGAGACCCCGGGGTTTGTACACAGGTGACACTGCAGAGGAAAGCAGTGGAACATGGAGACCTTTCCTGGAGTTACAGGCCCAGAATTGGCCAAGGGGTGCCTGATCACCACTGCTCAGTCAGGTTTCTTTTTCTAGCATACAGTTTGTGAGGGGCTCTGTGATGACCAAGCTGGGCCACTTGTTTCTGGTGTCATTAGGGCTGGAAGAGGGGCATGGTGAGCTACAGCAGCTACACTGCTGCCAATACTGACATGGGCTTCCACCTTGAGGGAGCCCTGTTATCACCAGGCCAGTCCCAATGGGACAGCGTGAAACTTTAACAGTCTTTTCTTCCTATTCTCTTAAGAAAACCTCACAGAATTTCCTTCTCTATAGGCACAGTGGCTTAAAGGGTCTAGTCTCTTGCCAGATACCAGTAGAAGTCCAGACCCTCTCTGTAAGATCAGTTTAGACTGAAACTTGCCAGCTATGGACCAGTGCCTATGACTCTAAGTCACACTTAGCTTATTCACATTTCATTATAATGCTAAAATTCCGTCCCATGTGAGAAAGTATCTGCTATTTTGAGTACCTGGAATGTATGAAGAAGCATGTCTGGAACCTGCATGTCTGTGAACCTGCATGTCTGGAATTCCACTCTGTTAATGCTTATAAACCTTCCCCATCCTTCCCCCAACTATAAAACTCCTACATTTCCCAGTGCTTGGGAGAAGAGGGTTTCAGAGCAAAAACTCCCCGTATCCAATCTCTAGCCAGTGAATAAAAATCCTGATTGCCTTTCCCAATTTGATGTTCTTTCTTCACAATGGATATAGAGTACAAAAAGTACATGGTATACTGGTGACACAGTTGTTCCACTGACATGGTAGCTCCAGTGGCACCACCATCCTGTCACTCCAACATCCCTAGACACAAAATACCCCCAGGCCCTGAAAGCTGCTTCTTCATGGTGCAGAAAGCTCTGGGCTGAATCATCTTCTTTAACATACAACATGGGAGCCAGGCTCGGTGGCTCAGCCTGTAATCCCGCGCTTTGGGAGGCTGAGGTGAGTGGATTGCCTGAGCCCGCGGGTTCGAGACCCGCCTGGGCAACTTGACAAGACCTCATCTCTACAATAAATCAAAAAATCAGCTGGGTATGGTAGCACGTGCCTGTAATTCCGGCTACTCGGAAGGCTGAGGAGGAAGTATCGCCAGAGCCCAGTGGGTCGAGTCTGCAGTGGCCGGCAGCGGCCACTGTACTCCAGTCTGGGGGACAGAGTGGGACTCCAACTCAAAACAAAACAAAACAAAACAAACAAACAAACAAAATACAGCATGGTGAATGACAATGAATCTTTACACTCTAGCAAAAAGTTTGTTTCAAGAACATGCTGCATTCATTTTTTCTGCTCCACTCCTTAATTTACTAACCAATATTGCTTCAAATGAGCAAACTTAGCAGCCCTTAACATCAGAACATATTAACTGGGAAAAATCATGCCAAGGTTCTTTCTGCCATATCTCTTTTAGTAAATGCCTTTTCTCAACTAGGCCTATCTTTCAATGGACAGTGGGGACATTCTCTCTAGATTGCAACTTATATTTCTAAATACATGCTTTCATCTCTAATATATTTTCAATAGCAGAATTTTCCATGGTTGTTTACATTTGGAGCCATAGTTCCCCTCTTATGGTTTTCCAACTATATTTATTTCATGGCCCAAAACTCCCCTAAATGTTAATCTATGTTGTCAATTAAGATGAATCTCTTGGGCTATGCTATTTGCCCTACCTTTTCCTAAACTAACTGAAATAGAAACTAATTTTCTTTAATAGTTACATGTAAATCTCTTTGCTTGAAACTAAATATTAACTGAAATAAAGGGTTTTGTCTTAAAATGTTGAAAAATATAATATTTTTTACAAAATAAAACAGCATGGTGTTAGATTTACCTTACATTCTAATTATTTGTTTAAGAAATATACACATAAGCTGGGTTTTTTTTTGTTGTTGTTGTTGTTTTGAATTGGAGTCTCACTCTGTCGCCCAGACTGGAGTGCAGTGGCCACTCCTGGCCACCGCAGCCTCGACCTGCTGGGCTCCGGCGATCCTTCCGCCTCAGCCTTCCAAGTAGCTGGAACTACAGGAGCGCGCTACCACGCCCCGCTAATTGTAGAGATGAGGTCTCGCCAAGTTGCCCAGGGGTGTCTCGAACCCGCAGGCTCTGGCAAACCACTCACCTCAGCCTCCCAAAGCACAGGATTACAGGCTGAGCCACCGAGCCGGTTCAAATAAGCTTTAATACATTTTAATAGGCTACTGAATTCAGTTTTCCTGGCTTACATATGCTAAATAACTAAACCACAACAGGAATAATATCTTTATTCCTTTAGCTCATTAAGTAAGAAAAAGTAAATTGTAGAGGAATTTATAGAGAAAATAAAGCATCTTTTTTTTTTTTTTTTTGAGTTGGCGTCTCACTCCATCACCCAGACTGGAGTGCAGTGGCCGCTCCCGGCCACCGCAGCCTCGACCTGCTGGGCTCCAGCGATTCAGCCACCTTAGCCTTCCAAGTAGCCGGAACTACAGGCGTGCGCTACCACACCCGGCTAATTTTTTTTATTTATTGTAGAGATGAGGTTTCGCCTGCCCAGGCGGGTCTCGAACCCGCGGGTTCAGGCAATCCACTCACCTCAACCTCCCAAGGCGCGGGATTACAGGCTGAGCCACCGAGCCCGGCTTAAAGCATTTTAAGAATGATCTAAATACATAATTTATTGTTTGAAGTCTTGTTTTTGACAATGAACTCCTTTGTCTACAAGCTCTTCTTTTAACATTTAATTTTCTCAACATTCATTCAGCCAGTCTTTAAGCAAACATTTAAGTATCTACTGCTCTCAGTCATTGATTTAGACACTACAGTAAAAGACATGATCCCAGCCATTTGAGAGCTTGGAAAATAGAAAGCAAGATAGTATATTAATCAGAAAATGAAATATGATATTATAATGGTGATATACAGTACTCACTCATTTATTCATTCATTTAATATTTGTTTTTTTTAAGTTAAAATTTTGGAAATTGCCCTATATATCATATATTAGTCATGTGAGAACAAATAAGACATAGTTTATGGCATCAAGTAACTAACAGTCTATAGGAAAGGAGAGACAAAAAATTAAAGTAACGTATTAAATATAATAATAAAGATGTGCACAAGACACTGTAGGAGAAAAGAGGAGACACTTATCTTTGTATGGGAAAAAGTAAGAAAAAAAAGTATTTCTTTCTCAGTGATGCTTGAGGGAAGGGAAAGAAAAAAACTTTCAGGAAATGGAGTACAGCATGAGCAAAGTTACAGGCATAGAAAAAAATGAAGAATGTGAGAAGAATTAAAAACATATTATTTTTTCTGGAATGTTAAAGGAAGGAGTGACCAATTAAGCTAGAGACATAAGGGGTCTGGCTTAAGAAGGGGAGATATAGCACTTTTTAGAGATCTTATAATCTAATCTGTAAAAATGAGGGCCTATTGAAAGTTCTTAAGTGGGGGAGTGATGTCAATACATTGTTCATTTTTTAAAAAGCCACTTTTACTACTAGTGTGTAGAAGTCAAGGAAAAAAGATCTGTTAGGTGGCCCTTGCAGAAGCATAGTCATAATGAGAGGTTAAAACAGGTTCAAGGAATGATGAGAGATAGGCTGGTTGGGAAAATATTTATGAGATCATGTTATTCATCAGTTCCATGGGGCAAGTTGCTCAATGTATAGAGTTAAGTCTGGGTAGATAACGGTTCTGCCAATGGAAACAAAGACTAAATGAAGAAGGGCCAGCCGGGAGCAGTGACTCACACCTATAATAATCCTACAATAAATAAAGAAAATTAGCTAGGCGTGGTAGCGCACGCCTGTAATTCCGGCTACTCAGAAGGCTGAGGTGGAAGGATCGCCAGAGCCCAGCAGGTCGAGGCTGCGGTGGCCGGGAGCGGCCACTGCACTCCAGTCTGGGCGACAGTGAGACTCCAACTCAAAAATAAAATAAAATAAAATAAAATAAAATAAAATAAAATAATCCCAGCACTATGGGAGGTGGAGGTGAGAGGACTGCCTGAAGCAGGGGTTTGAGATCAGCCTGAACAACATGACAAGACCTCATCCCTACAATAAATAAAAAAATTATCTGGGCATGGTGGCACATGCCTGTGGATCCAGCTACTTGGAAGGATGAGATGGAAGGATTGGCTGAGCCTGGCAAGCTGAGGCTACCGTGGCTGTGAGTGTGTTCCTGCACTCTAGCCTAGGCAACAGAGTGATACTCTGACTCAAAAAAAAAAAAAAGGAAAGAAAAAGAAAAAAAAATCATAAATGAAGAAGGGCCAATTGAAGACTGAATATTTCAGTCTAGATAGGTTCTGATTAGAGGTCCAATGGAGAATTTCTGCAGGCAGTGAACTATGTGAGCAGGTTTACTCACATGCACTCACAAGGCTGATAGTCATCCAGCGCACACTAATGTAACAAATTATTCTGGGAATATTCAGATATGTTTCTGCTGATTGCCAATTGTAGTTTTCTCTATGTTTCTTTTCCACATTTCTTCCATAAACGCAAGATAAGACAGAAGCATGAAAACTGACAGAAACTCGTGATTCTCTTTAGAGTTTCTGCTAGGATGTGCAATGTACCACATCTATGCATATTATATCGGCTGAGGCAGTCTTCCACTTGTGTGTATATATGAATGTAAATAGCAGTGGTCATCAAAACATGTAATATCTTATATGACGTGAGCACTGGTCAATCAGAACGGATACACTGGAATAAGGTCTAGTGAGATGATGTCTGCTAGGAAAGAGACATGGTAGGAGGAAAAAATAATATGGAGAAAGATAATAAATCAGCTTTGGTTATATTAAGTAGTTCTAAAAAGTTCAACTTTCAGTATGTCAGTCTGACCTCACAGGAGAGTTCTTGCTGGAGAGAAAGTGAACATTGTATAATTGTCAAGATGTAGATCACCAGGACATGAAACACAGAAGATATAAGGGAAAAGATTGATACATTTGTATAAACAAGAACATGTAATGTATGGATATCAAATATTTTACAAACCCTGTAATAAAAGTCACATAACACTTGCAGAATGCAATATATATGGCAAACTTTTAGTTCATTTAATGTATAAAGAACACATAGCTCAATAAAATACCATCAAACCAATAGAAAAACAGGTATATATAAACATTTTTCTTAATGTAATATAAATAAACATATTTATAAACCTATAAGATGATGTCAACTCTCATCATGATTATATTATATGTCTTTAAAAATATATTAATAATCAAATAAACAAATATAAAAATGTTTCAAAATGAACACTGCTAAAAAAGATGGAAGGAAATGAGCTGATGTTGGAAGTATTAGCACTGTTAGTTGGTGTACACTCTCTGAAAACCAATTTTTTATGTCTATCAAATTATTAAGGAAAAATACTCTATGAACAGATTATGCACTAATTTTTGAAGATGAAAAGTACACATACATGGACACTTACAGGAACATGCATAATTTCCAATAGAATATTTAAGAAACTTTTTGCTGAGATTGCCTCTAGGAGAAAGACTTGGGATACTGGTGAAGATAGGAGAATTCTTTTATATTGATGTTTAAATAATTTATCATTTGCTCTGCTAATATTTTACTCTTAAAAAAAGGAAAACGTATACATTCTAACACATGCAAATATGGGTTAAACAGTGTATTTGGGAATTTCTGCATAGAAAATAATCATGCAGATGTATTTAAAAAGCTCAGGAATGTGTCTAAGACATCAGCCAATTTTTGAAACAACAATTTTAGAGGTTTGTATGCAAATTACTCAAACATAGAAGAGCTTAACTTCTTTAGAGTTTGAAAATTTAAAGGAAGAAAACAAGTAGTAGAAAAAATTTGGATTTTAAGAATCATATCCACACTTTAAAAATTGAAAAACAAAACTATTTGTACTTTCATGTTCACTTGGTCTATATTGTCCCCAAACTAACATCACCTCTGGTGATTTTGTGTTTTGTCTGCCCATAGACCACAATGGGATTATGTATAGAGAAAAATAAAAGTTTAATCTCCCTGGCTTGTCTGCCGCAAAAACTCAAATATTTATTCTTTCCTTTTGGAATATATTTGCATAATACCATTTTTATCTTTTCAAGACTCATTTTTGTTGTGTGAAATTTGAGAAAAAGACAACCATGATAACAACTGTGAGGTCTGTACGTCAGTATTATATTTACCTTATGTCAGAAGTTTGGTTTAAGACAATCTGATAAGATTTGGATTTGGGATTTTGGTCTTTATTAACAGGAGCAATAAAGGAAAATGCAAATATATCACACACTTCTAAAGCTTGTCTTCAAAGTTCAATATATTGTAGCAGAAATTTGACTTGATTGTCTTTTTCTACAAGGCATGCTTTTATTTTATACTGAACATTCTTATTTCTCCAGATAGGTTGTCCTTTGGTGGATGTCTTGATATCCTTTCCAACGTCCATGATCCAGAGTGTAGCACTAATCTCTGCAGATTCGTGCAGCCTCTAGATGATTATCAGAAACAAGACCAGAGTTACATTATTTTACCACATACTGTATGAGGCAAAGCCATAAACACTTTCACAAGAGTATCTGAATAAGTAAATTATTCCAAACAAATGTCAGAGATGGTAGTGACAACATTTTAAAAAGCAAAATAAATCTGGGTGTGGTGGCTCACATCTGTAATCCCATCACTATGTGAGGCCAAGACAGAAGGATTCCTTGAGTCCAGGAGCTTCAGATCTTCCTGCACAACATAGTAAGACCCTGCCTCTACAAAAAATTGAAAATTAGCCTGGTATGGTGGTGCTGAGTTATGATCTTCCCACTGCACTCCAACCTGGGTGACTGAGAGAGACCCTGGCTCAAAAAACAAACCAAAACCAAACAAATAAATAAATAAATAAAAGCAAAACAATCAACTTTATACTTACACTATGGCTTCTAGGCAAATACGGTTATTTTGCTGATATATACACACATATATATCTATATCTCTCTCTATATAGATAGATATACATACACACACACACACACATATATATATATACACACATTTTCTCATTCAAGACAAATGACCTAAATCTTTGTGAATGTCATATATGACTCTATTTTCTTTTCTTTTTTTTTTTTTTTTGAGTTGGAGTCTCACTCTGTCGCCTAGACTGGAGTGCACTGGCCGCTCCCGGCCACCGCAGCCTCGACCTGCTGGGCTCCGGTGATCCTTCCGCCTCAGCCTTCCAAGTAGCTGGAACTACAGGCGCACGCTACCACGCCTGGCTAATTTTTTGATTTATTGTAGAGATGAGGTCTCGCTTGCCCAGGCGGGTCTGGAACCCGCAGGCTCAGGCAATCCACTCACCTCAGCCTCCCAAAGGCACGGGATTACAGACTGAGCCACCGAGCCCGGCTGACTCTATTTTCTATAATCTTGTAGCTATTTGTTAATCTGAAAGATATATGTAAAATTTTAGATCATTTTAATTTTATTTTTAGAAATCCTAACTCTATAATTACAAGTGCATAGATTTTGAAATGACAGAGTGTAAATATGACAAAAAATTATACTTATTAAAAATTTTCAAGATAATTATTCTCAATTTTCAGATGACGAAATTAAGGGAGTAGAGTAACTTGCCCATGGATGCAGAACTATACCAAGGAGTAAGTAAATATGATCCTGGAGCCATCTGCATGAAAAGTCCACTCTATTTCTAGTACCCTGTAATTCTCAAAATAAAATTCATAGAAACAGAATACAATGGTGGTTACAGAGTTGGGGGTGGGGGACGTGTAGGGAAAATGAGAAAGTGATGGTCAAAGGGTTCAAAATCTCAATTAGACAAGAGGAATGTACTTTTTTTGTGGTTCTATTGCACAATGTTATAAAAATAATTAATAATAGAGCATTGTACATTTCAAAATGGCTAAGGGATTAAATTTAAAATGTGCTCACTACAAAACATTTAATTAGATGTTATATGATTTCATTGTTCCATATTTTAGTCATAATTATATCGCTTTGTATCTCACAAATTTATACAACTATAAATTGTCAATTTACAATAAAAATAAATAAAAAATAGAGCCTGAATTGTTTTGTCTCCCTAATCTGAAAAGGAAGCTTCACAACTTTAAGTACCTTTATTATTTTGTAAAGATACTGTGCATGTACATCCCCAAACAGTTCCACTGGGTTTACAGTATACTATAACATAATCCTAGAAATTTGTGTCTGTGACAATTTTGAAATATATATTTGGACTTCGTTCAGTCTTCTGGAATACAGTTTCTAAAATCCAGGGACTCTTCAAAGTAATACTTGTCTTTTTGTATACTAACGAGTTGGCTGGTGTCTGGCAGCCCCTTGACAGTTTCAGGATGGGGTCTGGTCACCCGAAAAACTGAGGCCTGACTAGAGGATTGGGATTTTCAGTCTTACTTCACAAACTCTGGAGAGGGGAGAGGGCTAAAGGTTAAGTAAATCACCAATGACCAATGATTTCACTTTTAGAACTAAATAAAGAAGCTTCAATATAAATTCAAAAGGACAGTTTTGAAGAGCTTCCAGATGGACAAAGACATGAAGGTTCCTGGAATGTGGCACACTCCAGGAGGACATAGAAGCTCACATCCCTTCCCACTTGTCTTGTCCCATGCCTTTATAATAAACCAGTAAATGTAAGTAAATATTTTCCAGAGTTCTGTGAACTTCTCTAACAAATTAACTAAAACTGAAAAAGGGATTGTGGGAACCTCTGTTTATAGGTAGTTGGTCAGAAGTACAGGTAAAAGAAATTGAATCTTGGGTTTAGTAATGGAAGTGGGAGCAATGTTTTGAGATTGAGACCTCAACCTATAGGGTCTAAACACTGTCTCCTGGTAGATATTATTGGAATTGAATTAGAGCCACCCAGCTGCAGAATTGATTGATTAGTTATTGGTGGGAAAACAGTCCCACACATTTTGGTGGCCAGAGGTCACAAAAGTCTTCTGTTGACTGTTGCTGAGTGAGAAGTTAGAAAAAGCATTTTGGTTTGGTTTTCCCTGTATCAGCAGAGTGCCTAATAAAATCTTAACAGATCCCTGCCTTCTGCCTGTCTTGAGATTGCACAGTGCAGCTGGGCTTGACTACTCAATGCTCCTGTTTTGAATACTGTTACAGCTACAAGGCTGTCTTGGGTGCTGACTACGGCCATGAAATTGAAACAAGCTAAATGACCTACAAGGAACGGTTTCAGACCCAGTTCCATAAAACATTGGCATTGACTAAAATTAATCTATTTTTTGAGCCTGTTGCTATCAGGTTGCCTAGGAAGCTGATGCAATCTCATGGCCTGAAAAAAATAAGAAAATTGAAACTATTGTTCTCATGTGAATCTTTAACCTTGGTGCTGGCCCTGGAAAAGTATCTCCTTATTTATTCTTTTTAACACCTAGCTCTCACAATCATTCTGTCTTCGGTGCCGTATAGATGAAATAACAGCCTGGACTCAGTAGGTAGAGAAATGTTTATGATGAAAGAACTGCATGATTAAAAGGTCTTGCTACACATGTGACTGGAATAAAAGATAGGTTTAGTTCATCTGTACAATGGTATTCTGACCACTTCCTATTTGCCATACTGGTGAAGGAGGAATTCCATGTCCTAAGTAATATAAGATGGACAAACATTTGACACCCAACAATGGACAGATGAGATTGGTAGTGATTCATTAGTCACACATAGACCAGGAAAAGGGCACGTGCATGTATCCCACTCCTGAGCACATCCCATGAGGGCATATGCTTAGGAATAGCTTGAACCAGAAGGTGTTGTGGGGGGCAGGTTTTATAACAATAAAAGGATGGGGTGCTCTTTGGTTCCCATGGGGCAATGTGGTTGACTTGTTTGAATAATATTGTGGGATGGCAGGTAGGGGAAACCCATTAGGTTGCTGAGGACCAACTCCAGGACCATATAGGATCCAGCTGTTCTAGCTGATAAGGGAATTGGCTGAGCAGGAAGCCTTTCCCACCAAGTGGGGCATATTTGGTGAGAGGAGGGGAACACACAAGATTTTGGTCCCTGTGAGGCTGAAACATGTCAAGGCAGCACTTAAAATTTTGGGTCTAACAATACAGATGGACACAATAATTTCCTACCACACAGATCTGTGAGGATAATAAGTGAAATACATATGTAAAAATACTTAGCAAAATGAAATGTGTTTTTAAAAATCCTGTTATTCATGTGACTCTCATTAGAAAAACTTCAAAGTTTAATTCTTGGATTATATTTATGATCTCTAACCTATATAAAACTTTATTAATAAGTGTTATAGAATATACTTTCAATCTTATTTATGGTTTTACCTCTACTGTACTCCCTTGTTGCTAATGAAGAGAATAGCACATATAGATTTGCTATATGTAATGACTAGTTTCCATTGGGCTAAATTGAATGAATTGTGTGGGTTATTCATGTGGTATTATAGAAAGACAAAGGCACCAAGAAAGTCAAGATAGTGAGTGCTTACGATAACTTGAGTCCCCAAGACAACCCTCAGTTTCAATAATTGGCTGGAAGGACTCAAAGAACTCAGAAATGCCGTTAAACTAATAGTTCCAATTTTTTAAATTATTCTTTTTATTTTAAAGACATGGAGTACAATTCAGGGTTAGGTACATAAATGGTTACAGTGAAGATAAAGTTTGGGTACCCTTATTGATGTTATGTGTCCCTTCTCCCTCCCGCCCCAACTATGTCCCACTGCTCCCAATCCCTTTCTTATAGTATTGTGATAAATGTTCAGGGTCCGCTTATAAGTGAGTACAGGTAGTACTCAGATCTTTGTTTCTGTGATAAATCACTGAATATTATAGACTCTGAATCCATCCAAGTTGCCACAAAGTCCACAATTTTGTTTTTCTTTATGGCTGTATGCCACATTTTCTTTATCGAGTCCACTTTCAATGGGCAGCGTGGTTGGTTCCATTTTTCTGTTATTTTGTGAATAATGTTGCAATAAACATGCGTGTGCAAGTATCTTTTTCATGGAGTGATTTGAGTTCCTCCGGGTATATTCCTAGAAGGGGAATTGCTGGCTCATATGGAAGTGACTTGCCAACTGTAAATCTGACAAAGTTACAATTTTTTTATGCTGAAAAGACACAGAACAAAATCAGCCAAGGGAAGGGGCACACATGTCTGAGAGTTACCAGGTGTGAGCTTCCACTTGTCCTCTGCTTGTGGGGTCCCGTGGATGGCCCCAATTTCTCCAAGCAACAACATGTGAAAATATACATGGAGTACTGCCAACAAAAGAAGCTCACCCCAGCTTTGGTGTCCAGAATTTAACTAAAGCTTGGTTAAGTACATAATGGTAGTCACCCATGTAGTTGACCTTAGTCTCCAGCCCCTTCAGAGGTTGAGTTGATAAGTGTCCCAAGCTCAACCTCCCCACTCTAAACTACAGTATTAGCATTGACTCTATGTATATCCCAAAGTTTCCAAATGAGCAAAAACACTCTCACCAGATAAGAGATATTATAAAGGCTTTCAGGTTAGCTCCCAGACCTCTTTCTGGGCAAGGCTGATCCTTTACTGCACCTGACATTCTCTTTCTAACACTGATTCACCATACATGATAACACTGGGTTTCAATTTCCTCACCTAGAAAATAGAAGACTTGAACTGGTTGTGTGGTTTTCATACTTAGAACAGTATTAAGAGTGTGTTTTAGGATTAACAGATTAGGATTAACAGATTAACAGAGGGGCAAAGCTACTGTGAATCTGCCTCTGGAAAAACAATGCAAAACAATTTATATAGTGGACTTATCTTTTTCCTTTATAGGAAGAAAATGTTCTGGTAAATCCTGGAATTTCCTAGAAATATGTGCTTTCAGAGTTCCTCTCAGTTCTAGCATTGACAGATTTTATGGTTTTAAGAAAAAACAAGTCATTATTAGATGATTATGCAGATAATTTGTATTTTAATGTAGTTAAGAAGATATTTTTTCAAGTTTAAAGGTATCTTGACCACATCTAGTCTATTCTAGAGCTGCATGAGCATTCATGATGCTTTTTGATTAGTGGTAGTTTATTTACCTTAAACTTCTTTTGACTCTCTATAGATATTATCTTGAACCCTATCATGTAAGTGTTATTTTTCCATTTTCCAGATAAGTATTTGGTTTTAATATAGATAAGAATCCTTTGTAGTCAAATTACAATAAACAAATATGAACACTAAATGCTTTTGTAAAATAATTATTATATCCTAGTTAATTACACAAAAATGTCGAATGAATTTTAACAGGATATTTCAGCACAGAGTAAAATATTAGAAGTCAAAAGTAAATTTAGGTATTATCTATCTCAACTCCAGTCATCTAACTACTTCATTGGAGGAGTGGAGCTCTAGTAGTTCCTGAGCTTTTTGCACTTAATTCAGATAACTTATGATTCCAAGTTTTTTTTTATTTGGAAACCGACCTATTTTTCTGAATCAAATCAAAAGCTATGGTGAAAAAATTAAACAAATGACTAATTCCTTAATCCAAAATTTGAAAGGCATTCTGGGTATGCCTAGGCTAGAGGTAGTTGACTTAGGCATTAGTTCCAGCTCTGCAACTCATGAGTTCTGTGACTTTGTACTAAATAATCATTTTTCTCATCAGTCTTTTTATGTGTCTAATGAGGAGATTTAGATGAGACCTCTAGTTTGTGCAGTGCTTGAGGTTCATTGCCTGACCTTTTACAATATAAGTGTTAGACATTTGAAACCAAAAAATCCAGCATACATTTTTTTTACATATTTTGTGAGAAATCATTTCATTACATCTTAATCACTTGTCAGTGATTGCTTCACAGAGGGCAGCCAAGTAGGTTCAAGGTTTGTTGGAACCCTACTTCTATGGTTCAGTATATTTTACACAGTTTTCAAGTTTCTTTGCTTAAGTCATAAAAATGTACTTGGCTGTATAAAAGCTTCAGAATTTGTTTTCTAATTCATTTGACATTTAAGAATAACTAGCACACTCCCAGTTTCGCCACATCTGTTAAATAACCAGCTATAAAGGGCATGTATTTGCTGCTGCTACCAATGATTACTCAGAAACTATGATGTATGGTTTCCAAGCTATGCAATGTTACTATGTATGTAATGCAGGCTGTGACATCATTTTGTGTCATGTTTTGTTAGCCTATTTTGTTTCATTGCAGGTTGACCATAAGCATGTGAAAACAGGCAACACATATGGGAACCTGATCTAGTGGTGACCATCAAAGAACTATACAAACATTGTGTCATACAGAATGGGTCATTTTACTGTACTGAAATAACATTCTTTTCAACAGTCACCTGTTGAGCTCTTTGTCCATCTTATAAGCAATTAGGACTGTACATATGAATCAAATCACTAAGTTTGAATTGGCCAAAGTTTATCACCCATTCCAACCTCTCTGCAATAAATACAATTTAACATAAAATAGATAAATGTTTTTAAAAATCCCACCATTCTCAAGTAAATGTGCTTCTTTGAAAGCAAAATATTTACCATGGTTTCCCCTTATCGGTGGAAGATACATTTCAAGACCTCCAGTGTATGCCTGCACTCACAGATAATACTGATCCCTATATACGCTATATTTTTCCTATACATATATATCTTCAATAAAGTTTAATTTATAAATTAGGCACCATAGGAGTTTTACAACAACAAATAATAAAATGGAACAATTATAACAGTATATTGCTCACAATTTAATGGATAGAATATTTGTTTTTACCATAGATCTTAGCAACCACAGCATATAATTTTTTTCTTTCTTTATTACATCAAGAACTATCATTTTTTTAATTTAAAGGAAGTACTTTATAGCTTCTCTTTGGCATATCTGAATTTCCAGCCTCATTACTCATGCTTTGGGGCCATTATTTGGTAATGTAAGGATTACTTGAATACAAGCACAGTACTACCTCAATAGTGAATGTGAAAACTGAAAGGGCTACTTTGTGACTAAGGGCATATGGCAGTAAACAGCATAGAGTCACTGGACACGGGGGTAATTTACATTCTGGGTAAGACAAAGTGGGACGATGGAGATTTCATCACGCTATACAGAACAGTGTCCAGTTTATGAATTGCTTATTTCTGGAAATTTTTATTTAATTAATTTCCATTTAACATTTTCAGACTTTGATTGTGGGTAACTGAGAATGTAGAAAAGTGAACCTGGGTAAAGAAAGACTACTGTGTAGTCATTCTGAATATATTAGCTGACAACAATAGAAACACAATTCTGTGTGAAAAGTTGCAACTGGTAACCAATAAATTAATTTTCATCAAGTTATTCCATGTAAGCAAAAAGTTCTTTATGTTCTTTTAGCTGTATGATAACAAACTTATGTTTAAGCTAAAATCAACACAGTAATTAAAATGTATAGTACATTTGGGGCTCACTTTGAGTAAAATATCTAACCTAAAGTAAAACAAACTAATTAAGAAGCCATGCAGACAAATTAAATATCAGGAAGTAGAAGATAAATATGTGGACTCTTAACATTGTCATGGTTTCTGGTGGTTATGGAAAGATCTACTCTCAGAGTTAAGTAACATTTAACCCTTCACAAAGATAAGTGTTTCTCAGCCCTAAATGAGTATTGTAATTACCTATGTAAATTAGAATAAATGCTTATGTCTAAGTCCCACCACAGATATTTTACTTTAATTGGTCTGTTGTAGGGTCCAGACATTGACATTTTTTAATGTTCTTCAGGTGATTTTATAAATTTCCATTTTCCCCATTATGCAGTAAGCAGCAAATTACATCTTCCCTTGAACCTGAAAATTATGTTCACCAGTTCTTTTATATGTTGCATGTGGGCTATTAGACTATATTGATAAAATAACATGAAGTATTTCCTTCAAATCTGTCAATTATCAGTGTGTTAACTCTCTCAAGTATTCTCATTCAGTAATAGCGGATGTCTTCTCCTTTAGATTTTCCCTTTAAGAATCTTATCTAGAGAGGCATAAAATCATTTTTGCCTGTTACATATTTTTAGTTCTGTGTTGTATACAATAACAGCATTTTTAAAGAAAGAAATAGGGTTTAGGGATGAAGCAGGAATAGAGAGAGTAGGGGCATGAAGGGCAGATTCAGTGAACTCATGGTGAATCTAGAGCTGGTGTAACATAGAGGGGAGAAATTATGGATTGTTGAATAAATAAGTGAATGGGAAAAAGAACAGAAGGCCTGAAATTTGATCACAGGGGAAAACTTTAGTTTGTGAAAGTTTAGATGTAAGTTGTTTGGGGTGAGGACAAGGTTGAGATAGAACTGTGCCTCCACAGAGGGATGGATTGATGGAATTAGAAGACTCTTTTGTTGACAAGACCGGAAATGTGAGATCAAAAGTTAGAATGGATGTCACCCTACTGATGTGTATCACTGCAAAAGATGATAGAGAACAGATGGAAAGGAAGAGTGGGAGGCAGTTGCTGAAGTCTTTGTGGAAAGTAAAGGAGGGTCCCATGTGATGGAGTAGGGATGTATAGAGTCATGAGGAATATAACATAGACTTCACGAAGAGGTACACTGAGCAGTGGCTTAGAGGGGCACATTGCAGAAAGAGAGAAGGAGAGAGAGAGAGCTCTTTTAATCATCTTTATGTAGCACATATGAAAGCAGTCTGTAAATTACAAAACAAAGCATGGGTATTATGTAGACAATGACTAGGGAGTTCATATTGAGATAATGAGAGTGAATTACGTTTATTTCTTTATACACTGATACAGATGATTCTTTAAATAAGATTGACAATGATGATAACTATTTTAACTGGAAACCTTAGAGAAATTTTAATTAGAGAAAAACTAACAATTTCCTGATGTGTGACAGGAATAGGAAAAAGCCATATTTGATATTAATATGGAGTGACAATTCCCACAAACTGGAAGTTTCAAGGAAAGTGTGCTTTCCACTCAGGAGGGAATGGAAACAATAGTGTAAAGGTACATGTGAACATGAAAAGCCTCTTAGAGGAAGATTGGTCAAAAGGGCCTTTGTGTAGAGAGAATTCTGTAGGCCAGAACCCTAGATACCAGATCATAAGAAGGAATTATATTTTTATATGTAATAAATAGAAGCTATAAATCAGGATACTAATTAAAATAAGCCACCGTAATCAATTGGTGCCATTTCCATTATGTAAATAGAGTTAGACTTCTAGATTGAGTAATGGTGAGACCAAGAGGGAGTGCAGCTATTAGAATCTTACTTTCCAATATTATTTACACCTCTGCTTTGAGCTTTCTTTGTTATGGAAAGAGGATAACACTGATGTTTATCCGTTCAATACGTACACTTTTTATTCTACTCTCTAAAGGGGCTCACTGTTCCTTCTACATCCCTGCAGTCCTGTGTTCAGAAGTTACTACTGCCTTACTCCCTTGAAGAGAACCCCTGTTCTGTAGAAGCTGAATTTCTTCCCAAAATGGGAAAAAATGATTATTTTCTTGTTAAACTATAGTAAGAATTAAAGCAGAGAATAGGTGTTAATACCACCAACATTACTAAGATACACTTATTAAACATTTAGTATTGCCTCCCCCCACCCCCCCAAAAAAAGGATAGACTTAGGGACTTTAAGGCCAGCCATTATAGAGACTTTCCTTGCTCTTTCCAGGTCAACTACCTGCTTCTAAACCTTCTAAATAATGATGACTTCTTGCCTGCATTTAGGTGTTTAGTACATGGTGACCTAAATGAAGGCAAGAATGAATGTGAGGGCATTGTCTCTATGAGCACTGTTCATTGCTGCTTTACTCTCTGCTGTGGTCTATAATGCCTTCTCTTTTTTAAAAATTAATGTTGCAACAGCCGTAAGAACAGGTTGGATTCCCACCCAAAATCTGATGATGCTGATTAAACTTCAAGAGGGTATGAAACAGTTTGTTACCTATCTCACGAGACTTTATGGGGTTATCAGGGCAGCCCTCTACAACTGGTCTGAAAATGGTTTGAAACAGAAAGGAAAATAAACTGTTTTGTTTTTGTGTTTTTAATTAATTTTTTTTAATGAAGATTAAGAATGAGACTGGGGTGATAGTTTCCACACTGGAAGGGGATTGTAGTTTGAAAATCACCAACTCCAATGAGAAGCCTGGATGCTCTCTTATCAGATTGCTCTGATTAGGGGGCACTAAATAAATAAATAAATGTGGGAGGGGTAAAGTCTTAATAATATTAGCTATAAATTTGTTTTAAAAGTTAGATTCAGACAATTATAGCTAGACACTGACATTCTATCTAAGTAAATGCAATCCTTTTTCATCATAATCTCTTGACTACAGCCTAGTGACTGGATTTCTGCAGGTTTCCTGCATCTGGGATGATAATTCCAGTGTAAACACTCAGTGATTACCTGGATTAATCCTTAGGTCCTGGATATCCTTGGTGTGGTTCTTTCCACTTGCAACTAAGTACAAAGCTTATGATCTAATAGAAGTTATTGATGGTGTCTAAACAGGGGAAAGACAAAAATCAAACGAGCATTTAAAGAAGATTAAGTTTGTAGCAAGATTCAAGACAGTGAACCTAGTGCTCAGAAGACCAGGTAGGAGTCTACTGACAAATTCTGAGAGGCTGCAAACCTTGAATGAGTCATTGTGGTTGGTGTATTGCAGAGAACAAAAGGAATGTGAGAGAGATCCTATGTGAGTGTTCAAGAAGAAGTCTGGCAAGATTTCATTCCCTTTAGAAAAACTAGCTTTCTTTTTCAAGCAGTGATTTGAGACAGTGGATTCATTACTTTATGAAATGATGAAAAAATATTAAATAGGAAACAAACTGTATCAACCCTGTAAAATGTGGAAGGTCACATCCATGAGTCAGAAACTTGGCAGATTTCCTACAAAATATATTGTCAATAAGACTGAATAGTGAGAAACAAAAATGAAGAGTCTACATTTAGCAAAAGCTAAGGGAAGTTTCACTCAGGTTATGCAGGAATGAAACACACACTATGATATCTTAAATCCCTTATTTAGTCAGTCCTAGTCCTCTGACTAGGGGTGGCAATGGGGGACTGAAAACAAAGGTAAATCGAGGAGTGGTTGGTGAGGGAAAAATAACCTTACAAAGGCTTTTAAAAGTATATTAAGTGTTGGTGCCCAGTTTGCTTAGCTCCTTAAACTTTTACTGGAGTGAATGTATGCCAAGAAAGACAGGAGTACTGATAATGTAGAACCTTAATAATGGTAGTCTATCAGTAAGAATACATGACATTTATTCAAAATGTATGTGAATGCCCTATCCTAATTTTATTGAGAGTCTTGTGCTCTTGCAATCTCTCATGGTCACCTCCAGGTCAACTTTCCTGTGTCTGTGAAATCTAGACCATTCGTTCCTTCCGCTACGCTACAACCCAAATAAAGAGTATGTACCAATGTCCTTGATTTCCTATAATGCCTCTTTTTATAGGCTGTTGCAGGTAGCTGATTTCAATGAAGCTTTCATGAAACTGAAAGGAATTACATGACAGAAAAATACAACAGAACTATTTTTAAGATTACATACTTGACATCTATGCTTTTAAATATTCATAGACTATTTTGAATTGTTCTGTGCTGATATTTCTCACAAAGCCTCTATATTGCTTGTCTCATTCTCCTTCCTTCTCAGGTTACTTTCTTCATTGTCCTTCTCTACTCTTCCACACTGAAAAAAAATAAAATCCCAGCTTATTTTATTAGTTAAGCAGTTTAAATATTTATTTGTTTGATACCTCATTCTAAACTCCAAGGACTTCACCTTTCACATGAACAGCACAATTTCAAAGTATTTTGTTACTAAAACTGGCTGCCAATGCTAGTGAGCATTCCCTTAGGAGCCGAAGCAATGACAGTCACCCAAGTTTAAAACAGTAGCTTTTAAAGACATCTGCTACACAGAGAAAAATTGATTCAGAACCTTTTTCTCTACAAACTGTATCCAAAGTTAAGTCCTTTTCAATAATTAATAGACTAAGCAGCGCTTCTATATATCATAATAAAATCTATGGACATTGTAACATTCTCCTCATTTCTATGATTTACATTAAAGTCTTTGAAGCATAACCTATAAAATCTGTGAAAAAAATCCATTTCAAATCAGGATAATATATAGATTTTATTCTATGAAGAACAATGAAAAATCTTAACTTATTAGACATACCACAAGAAAATGAAGGAAAAGAATTCATTCTCAATAACATTTGAGAAGACATTATCTAAGAAATGGGGGAAAGTCGAAGATGAAGAAAAACATCTTTATTATGAGAAGAACATTATTAGAAATTCTGTATTTCTCCCCACATAACTCTTGAGTCAAAGAGAAAATCAAAAGTGAAATTAGGGATTAGACATAAAATAGTAATAACACAAAAATAACATGACATAATTTAAGATGTTAAATGTACTCTGAGACAAAATTATATCTTGACTTTCTATTAGTAAATGAAAAATGTGAAATTAAATATCTCATTCAGGAACTCACAAAAAGGGACATTAAGAAGATACTTGAAGTAAGATGACAAAAGTAATGAATACAAGTAAATGAATAATAAATTCAAAAAACAAATGAGTTTAACTAAATATATTTAAAATATGATTCTTTAAAATGATAAAAAAAACACATACAAAATTTGGTAAGGTTGATAAGAAAACAATGCAAAACTCAAACATCTAATGTTACACAAAGCAATGCGTTATATTCATAGATGGTTGACAATATCATAATGTATTTTAAATTCTTGGTAAATAAATGATTTTCCAAGCAGCAATAGTAAAATAGACTCAAAAGGTATTTAGAAATCTTAATTATCAAATTATACTGAAAGAATTTAAAATATTACTTCAAAAACTTTGCCACAAAAGTCTGGACTCTGAGACTTTCAGGGCAAAGTCTGTTTTCATCGATAAAAAGATTATTTTAATAATAAGTAACTTCTTTCTAGAATGTAAAGAAAATAAACCTATTTCCTTTTAATACAAAAATATAACTAGCATATTTTTAAAGAAGAAAAAATTATTTCTTTTTATAAATACTCAGACATTAATTCAAAAGAAGGTATAAATTTTTTTTTTTTTTTTGAGTCAGTCTCACTCTGTCGCCCAGACTGGAGTGCAGTGGCACGCTCCTGGCCACCGCAGCCTCGAACTGCTGGGCTTCGGCAATCCTTTTGCCTCAGCTGCTGGAGTCCTGCTCCCGCAAAGTCCAAGGGGTACCCCAAAGGTGGAGACGGTATAGGCGTTTGAGGGGAAGAAAAAAGGAGAGAGTGAGAGAGAGAGAGAGAGGGCGAGAAAGAGAGACTGGACACCCGTTATGAGAATGTGGATGCCGTTTATTGTGAGGTAGCAGCGAGCTTATATTTCTCTCTACAAGGGAAATAATCTCTGCAAGTTGTTGTCAAAGAGCAAGTTAAAATCATCATTACAAAACAAATCACTTACAACAAATTACATGGATTTTTTGTGATGTTAAAACGATGCTTAAATTTAAGTATTCTTCTCTGTGCTTGGCTAATGTTTTCTCCAAGGGCGGAAACTATTTCCACCCCAAACAACATTATCCCAACACAATGATGTCACCCTGTAAAAGCAGTCTCCGCAACCCGTTAATATAAAATCTTAAGATTATAAAATTATTAAACAACTCTACTTAAAACAAAACTTATATCCCAAATTAACTAAATACATTTTATAACCTTTCTAGAAAATTTAACTCTTTATAAACTTAACTTCCTTATTAAAATTATCCAGGGAAACAGGTTATCTCTATAACAAAGTCTCTGGGGGCCAGAACAACAGTTGCTGGCCCAGGGCTTTGGAGCAGTCTTTGTGTGGAAGAATGTGCACCTGAAGACCCTTCCCAAAGCAC